>WWET01007490.1:39354-50814 GCA_011038615.1 Limnodynastes dumerilii | reverse complement strand
TATCCTTTTTAGAGATACATATTACTCGTGGAGGTCCGCACACAAAAAGTGTGGATCATCCCCACAACAGTCCCTTTATAACACTTTTTGGGGTAACCCAGCTTTTGAGCCGGGTATACAAAACCAGTATTTCCTTGTATGGAAAGAAAAAGGCATTAGTGCCGTCAAGGATATTTTTGACCCGGGAGGAGTTATTTATTCTTTTCAACAAATCCGTGACAAATTCGATGTCCCTCATATCCAATTTTTCATGTATCTCCAAGCACGACATTACGCGCAACAAGTATTAAAAGAGATAACTTCCCTCCCCAAGGTTATTTCGTCACTGATTCACTACTCAGAATCTCATCACTTCCATATCAGACATTACTGTGAGATTATTCAAGTAAAAGATACGCATAAACTATGGCAAGGCCCAGTTGAAGCATGGTCTAAAGATCTCAAAGAGCAGATTGAGGAGCAAACCTTAATCAAATTTTATCATTTGACAATGCGCTGTCTGCGCTCTGCTAATTTACAGGAGATCCATGTGAAAGTCCTAAATAGAGCGTATGTTTCTCAAGCCCAGAGAAGTCGTAATTGTCCAGAGGAAACAGGGTCTTGTCCGAAATGTTCAGCCTCCCAGGCGACCTATATACATAACTTTTGGGAGTGTGGAGTAATAAGGAAGTTCTGGGGTAAGGTTATGATTTTTATTAACTCCATATTGAAAACCCACCTGCTCCCTGATTGTCACGCCCTGCTCTGGGCTAATTTTGAAAATTGGGACTCTAACCCAGAGGTCAAAGAGGCGATTCCATTCCTGACTGTTCTAGTAATGGTAGCTAAGAAGGTTATTCTTCAGAAATGGATAGTGAAGACACCTCCATTTCTTGGAACGGTCAAAACTATTCTGTTGGACACAATATATTTGGAAAGAAGGGATACTCTCCCTGATATTGAAACTGGAATTATAAGATTTTATCGTAAATGGGGGATATACATAGATCAGCTACCAGAAGCCAATCGTACACATATACTCAAGTTATTCGAATCCACCAAGTGGGCTCTATATAGGTCACTAGAGGGAATGGGGGAGTGAGAGGGGAGCTGTACTCACAGTGATATTCTGGGTGGCTGAGTTTTGAGTGGTCCAGTGAAGGGAGAGTTAGAGACGGGAGGGGTTTGCATAATTTATATAGGATCCTTGAGAGCTATGATTTGTCTTCCGTTAAGACATACTAAGGCACAGATATACCATGAAGAGTTATTTCTTTATTTTTATTTTTTTTTTTCTAGTTTTAATGCTATATTGTTTTGCTTGTTCAGTTTCAAAAAATTGAAAAATGATTGGTTTGCTATAAAATGTTGCTTGCAACCCGTTTGTTGCAATATCTAATACTTACTGAATTTTCACAATGTCATAAGAAATAATTATAATAAATGATATCGAGAAGGTTTAGATTCTAATGCTCTCATATTGTTGTCTGCCAGTCGGGCAGCTTGGTCTACAACTTGTATAATCTACTTTTCTTGGACTCATGATATTCAAGAATTTAGTATGTGATGTTCATTGCTTGTTTTTATATGTAACAGGTGTTGTTTGTCAAGCCTTCTTATACTGTATTGGATTTGTATTAACCAATAAAAACAGTTTATAAAAAAAAAAAAAAGTTGTCAGGACAGCTAAAAGATATTAAGGTTATACTGTCAGATGTAAGATGACTCTTGCCCCTTTGCTAGCCTGTCTAGTGAGCCTCTGCACTGTACCTGGACCTAGACGTAATGAATCCTGTGAACAAAGGACAGAATTTAAAATAAAATAATTGCTATGTCTCTTTAACCTAGCTGCTATCATATCAAACCTTGGTACTTACAAAAATGACCATACAAATATAAAAAACATAAAAAACAATTTCCTTGGTTCTAAAAGTTCTCATAACAAAATAATTTAGGATATAAAGTCTGATCGAGACTTGAACATAAAATTAAATGCATACTAAATTGGGAAAAATAATTTAGGTGCAATCCATGAGGTCATAAGTCCGATTCCCGGACTAGGCCTTACCTGTGTGAAGTATGTATGATCTCCCCGTGTCTGCTTGGGGTTTCCTCCCACACTCCAAAAACATGCTGGTAGGTTAATTGATTACTGACTAAATGAACTCTAGTCTGTGTGTGTGTGTGTGTGTGTGTGTCTGTCTGTCTGTCTGTCTGTCTGTGTATGTACGTATTAGGGACCTTAGTATGTAGCTCCAATAGGGGCAGGGACTGATGTGAAGGTCTAATCTTTTCTGTAAAGCGCTGCAGACAATTTGTGGCGCTATATAAGTAAACAATAATAATAATAATAATAATATAAAAACTCAATTGCAGCTTTAATTCACACCCAAGTACAAACACAGAGCAGCCAAGCACAATCCAGATATACCCTTTCCCAGAGATCCAAACACTGCTGGGTAGTTACTGTTAGGAATGTATAAGCAGCACCCCCATGCTATTAGTGTTGCGTTAAATAATAATGCAATGGTCAAGTAAAGATTATGGAGCATTGGCAGTCATCTGCGTCCTGGATTTAGATGTGCTCTTTGGCTGGTGCAAATATTTAGCTCTAAACAATGTGTATTCATGCTAACAATCAGGTCACCCCATTACTCCCATCGTATGGCCATCTGAACACAGGCAGTCATAGCAGTGAGCTGCGTCCAATGGTTGGTTTGCCGTAATTGTGTATCCATTTGTTAGGGATATCTTACACCATCAGTTATACGTTTGATTCTGGGTTAAGCAAATAATGTGCGTGTTGAAAGACATTTAAAGAAATATTTATAAAGTCACATAAATGAACAATTATTTTTTCTGGGTAACACCATCTTAAAGAAAGCAAACCTTATTTATAGTTGTCTTGTCTTAGAGATATATAGATGTCCTTTAAAGTGGAATCTTATTTCTTACTTTCTCCTGATACTTGGCATTTTGATCTTTTCAGGTTCCCGCCTTGATATTTGATATTACCTTCAATTACAGTTTGGTTCAAAGATTGCCCTTTAAATCCTGAATGAAGTGACCTTTTCACTATCCCTCTACTGCACTGTTTTCTTTTTAGATGTTTTATACATGAGTGACACCTCTTTTAGCCTGAAAGCTTCTAATATTTGAATATTGGACATTTACTACTGATAAATATCATCTAAGGCAAAAGCCAGACTAAATGGTGTTACAGACAGTACTGGAACAGCTTTTATAAATGCCTCTACATAGTAACTGGTGCAAATGTTTCATCTTTTAAAACACAGATAATTCAAATAAATGCACATGGTTATAACGACACTAATATAAGAAGATACTGTATGGTGGTATATGGTGGTAGGGTAAAATTATGATTATATCATAGATTGGTTTAAAGACCTCAGTGGGGATTACTCAAGGAAGCAATTTTGTGTTTTGATAAATCAAACTTGTTTGCTATAGTTGTTCAACTATTAGCCCAACGTTCATCTCACTTAACCCAGCAACTTAATATTTTTCCTTCTGTTAGGCTGTATTTTATTAAACACAATTGTATTGACCCTGCAACACCTGTTGCATTTAACATCTGCTTCAGCCAGTTTACAGTCTGATAATAAGGTTTTATAATTTTACTATGTTATATAGTTACCATGGCAGCCACAGGCACATGGTATGTGATGTTTTGTTCTAGTGACCGGAGAGACAAGAAGTTAGCATTTGTAATGTGAAAACCTCGCATGTGCATTTCCATGAATTACCTATACTGACTTAAATATATTTTAGGCCTGCAATTGATAGCAAAGGAGAAAAGTTCTCCTGTATATAGAAGAGTTTAACTTCTAGTTTTTAAAGATCTCTGATGTTACACATACAGCTTTGTTAGCATTACTGGGTCAGTGACTTTGACATCACCATAAATATGGGGATTTCCTTAAAACCTGCATTGGTTTAGTCACTGGAATGTGATTTGACATGTCTGACCTTGGTCTTGTGTTACTTTGTAAATGGCAAGGGTTTTTAAGAGTGGTTTAATCTTTAAGCTTCAGCATTTCCAGCTTGCAGTCACCGCATTATATTAATTAACAATATTACTGTCTGAGAAATTGTATATATTATATGTTTTTTTTTCCTTTGAACCTTTTTATTCTAATGAATTTAAATAAATATAGTATATATTTTTAAATAAATTATTCCTACCTGCAAGTTGTGTGCAACCATATATCATATCCCAGGAAATCTGATCTGTGCATGTTATATTGGATTTACTGGTGATTAGAGGTATATAAAGACATGATGAGACATTCCTATAAAGCTATAGAAAGTGACAGTGACAGCTGGTTTGGTGTGTCATGGTGTTTGTATGTTCAGCAGTTCCATGAACAAGTGTTTCAGCATTTTCACTGTTTCAGAAACCAGCTTCAGCTCGATCAGTTTGAGAAGCAATATGAATCAAAGCAAAAGTCTTTCCTTCTCTACAAATTTTGCTTTAACACTTTTACAGCTCAAACTTTGTTTTCCCCAAAAGCAAGTTCCATGGCTTAACTAGAATATGGCTACCAAAGAAGAATTGGATTAGAAATTCATGTTTGGAAAATCATTTGTTTGGACAAGTCATGGGAGCTAGACTTTCACATCAATCATCCAAAAGCAAGAAGACTAAAGGGCAAAAAACAGAAAAACAGAACAAAATAATGATTGAATCATTACCAGACCCTGAGTCACCTGCTAAAAACGGATCTGCAAATGTCAGTTTTGTTTTAAAGGATGCTGCTGAGATCCCCAACTTTATTTGGCACATGACGTCAGTAAAAAAACTCAATCTCTCCCACAACAAACTGTCTAAGCTTCCTCCAACACTGGCCAAACTTGAACAAATGGCGGTGTTGAACTTGTGTGGAAATTGCATTGTTCACCTTCCCAGAGAGATCGGCCTGTTGAAGAATCTTAAAGTTCTTTTCGTCAACATGAATTACTTGTGTGACGTGCCAGAAGAACTGAGCTTATGTAGGAAATTGGAGGTACTCAGCTTGTCACATAATTTCATATCAGGACTTCCTTCAACATTTAGCGACTTGTCGAAACTTAGGAAACTAAATTTAAGCAACAACCAGATAGTTAACATTCCTGCATGTGTATTTCAGATTAAAACACTGGATTTTCTACATCTGGGATCAAACAAAATAGAAAGAATTGCAGAGAGCATTAAATATTTGGAATGTTTGAAGATATTGATTATTGATAATAATAACATCAGTGCCTTGCCTTATTCTATTTGCTTATTGACCTCTTTAGAGCTATTAAATGTGGATTACAATAAAATACAAACACTACCCACTGATCTGTTTTTGTTAAAGCGATTGACAAGAATTGCATGGAACCCAGTAGACAAAGGTCTTCATGTTGTTAACAATCCTTTAGTTAAATCCTTGTCACAGACTGTGGAAGGAGGACTAGATATGCTGTATAGTTACCTTAAAGACATAAAAAAAATGTAAATGACTTATGGGCATAAGAACAACAGCAGCAACACATTTATAGATATTCCGTTGTTTAAAAAGAATGCATTTCAATTTGATTGCAAACATTTAATAAAATGTACCTTTATTTAAACACTGTAAGTGCCAAATTAAATGTGTGTGTGATTATTTATATCATTTAAATATATGATATATAAAACATTTTTATGTAATTGAATGGAAGTCATAGTTAACAACTATATACTGTTCTATACTGATGTGAGTGTCATCTAGTTGTCAGTCTACTATATTGCCATCTGCTGGAGAAATATAATGTACCTTTTTCCCCTACTCCAAGGGCTGTGGATGAAAACAAGAAATAAGAATGCTTCTATTCCAGTTTGTTTGGCTGATTAGAGTTCCTAAATATTATTTCGTTCATATTGTTAAGATACAGAAAGTGCTATTGGATTGATTATGTATAACTGCACAAGTCCCTTCTGTATGAATCAATAAGGTACATATAATATGATGAATGATTTCAGAAAGTTTCGTCTTCTTGTCACAGTCAGATATTATTATACTCTGCCCTTGTGTGGCCTTGTGCCCTGTGTTCTATAAAAATGTATCTTGTTAAATACTTTATTGTAGATGTATCACTAAATTATATGTGATATTATATGTGATATTATACTTGTGAACTCCATTAGCAGCAAAATGAATAAAATGTTCAGATATACAGTACAGTTATATTCTCTAATAATAGGATGTGAATTTCTATTAGTAATTAGATTTTTGTTCAGTATATTGGTTTCCAATGAATGAATTTGGGTTTTAGTAACATGGATAACCGTGCCCTATATAGTGCTCTGCTGGTCAAGATAAGTCATAAAACATTCAATAATCCAGATTTACTAAACTGCGTGTTTGCAAATTGGAGATGTTGCCTATAGCAACCAATCAGATTCTAGTTTTTACTTTCTTTATACATACTAGAGAATGTCAGCTAGAATCTGATTGGTTGATATGGGCAACATCTCCACTTTTCCAAATCTGCAGCTTAGTAAATCTGGCCCAATATCATTCACATTGCCTAGAATGCTTCCTTTTGACCATTTGTCATTGCTTGGTGCTTTTTTTTATTACCAATCACCACTTTTCTCTAACATGTAATCATTTAACACTTTTTATGTTTTGTCATTTATGTTCCCAGTTGCCAATTCCAGTCAGGGACACATTTTTTTAAACCCTACCTACTTATTCTCTTCTAAAAAGTCAGCTTTACCATCATTTTGTTATGGCCTGCTTTCCAAACTCTTCTTTTTACTCTTTCCTTTTAGTCTTGTTTTATTTTATTTCTACGCACAATTATGTGTAAAGACAATACTTAATCTTACCTGCCCTGATCTTCTAGTCAGTCTCCCTCAAACCTTTCTTTTCTCCTATTTCTACTCTGTTTTGTTCTAATTCTATTGTTATATTGTACACTGCTCAAAAGAATAAAGGGAACACTAAAATAACACATCCTAGATCTGAATGAATGAAATATTCTTATTAAATACTTTGTTCTTTACATAGTTGAATGTGCTGACAACAAAATCACACAAAAATTATCAATGGAAATCAAATGTATTAACCCATGGAGGTCTGGATTTGAACAGTGTATATCACCACACTGAAAGTAAACTTAGACTAGGCAGCTCTGGCCACAATGCACATAATGTTACGAGCCAAACTGCCTGCAAAAATCTTGCAAAATTGCATAATTTCAATGGAGAGAATATTGCTTGAGTCCTGCTTTCTCCTGTTGTTGATGGATGATAGATAAATGGAATATTCTCCCATCTGAGGTGGTTGAGGCCAATACAGTAGAACAATTTAAACATGCTTGGGATAAATATAAGGGTATCCTAAATTGAAACCCAAATTGAGGGTAAATAGGGTCTAGGGTCAGTATAGTTTTCAATAAACAAATGGGCAGACTAGATGGGCCATGTGGCTCTTATCTGCCGTCACTTTCTATGTTTACATGCAGGGATATATCTTTGAATTGCCTACTGCACACAGATACTGACCAGCTTTACTATCACACTGTTATTTAGACTTGGGATAGGAAACATCACCTCTCAACTCTAATACTGTTTGCAACAGATGAAATATGACTCCCCTGCAATCAACATGGTTTAGCCCAGGAGTAATTAATTTCAAGCGCTTACTTAAGCCTGGATCCAGCACCAGGTGCTTTGCAGTCTCCTTGGTTCACTGAAACATTCAGTCAATATATAGACTGAATTTACATGAATATTAGTTTAGATAGCTTTATTATAGGTGCGCTTTAAATTGCATTTCAGATATATATGTCTTTGGAACACAAATCAGTTTTTACATGATATCATTAAGGGTAACAAGTGTTTTTTCTTCTTTTCCAGTGGATACTACCATAGTCACTTAGAGAAATCTTTGAAAATGTTTAGTTTATATCTGCAATAATTCTGAATTATATTTTTACAAGTTTTAGATCATATAAGCTTTCATTTCTTCAAAGTTTTATGATACCAATTTTCTTTTATTATGACCTTTAAGGAATATACTTACACTTAGATAAAAACTGAAGCAGCTTGAGAATCCATATTTTCTATTGCCAGCTGCTAAGGTTAAATTTAATTGAGAGTATGACATTGCACATGATGACTAAACATGGAGCATATCGAACAGCAATATTTCCAACTATTTTCTCAGTTACATTATTTGTCAAAGAAACCAGTACTATTTGCTATAATCACATTACATAGGGAATATATAAGCAGATGAGATAAGGTTTCATTTATAATTTATAGTTATAGTCTTTTTACTTAAAAACAAATGTTTAAAACGTATCAAAATATTTCAATATTTAAAATACACATGTTAAAGGTTCATATAAAGATCCACCATGATACACACATAGCTGGGGATTCATCAACTTAGCAGAACCACTTGCCAAGCTTTTTACCAATAACTGCCCCCTTTTATAGAACTAGAGCATTTATAGATACTTGGTTGCCCTCAAGACTTAAACTAACCCTTGGTGTAACCAGGGGCGTAGGGAGGTCGGTGCAGGCGGAGCGTGAGCTCCAGGTGCCGGACAGAACAAGTGGCGCTGAAGGAGTCCGGCAGCTGTTACATCTCTACCAGTTGCTGGCTCCAGGTGCACTGATTGGCAATCAGTGTACATGGAGCAGGCAGACTGTCAGAGATGTTACAGCTGCCGGACTCCTGCGGCCTGATTGCAGAGCTTCATGCGTGTGATGTCATGACATCACAGGCATGAATAGAAGAGCAGAGCCGTGGAGAGCGCAGAAGAATGGTGCAGGACAAAACAGATAAGTATTTTGTCTGCACTCTCTGCACACTGACAATAATATAATAGATGTGATGGGAGAAGACAACATTGGGGAGATGATGGGGGGGACAACACAGGGGCAGACAATGAGGGGAGGAAAAGATGATGAAGGGGATAATGAAATAATAAAGAGAATGGTGAGGGGGTGGTTATGGGCATAGGGAGATGATAAATAGAGATGGGGAGATGATGAAGAGGAGGGGGAAAATTATGAAGTGAACAGAGAAATGATAAAGAGAATGGAGATGTGAGATGATGATGAGAATAGGAAGATGATGAATGGGGGGAGATGGTGAAGTAAATGGGGAACCAGAGCTGATGAAGAGGAGGGGGGGGATTATGAGAATGGAGAGATGATGAAGTTAATGGAGAGGAGGAGCTGATGAAGAGAAGAGGGGGAGAGATGATGAAGGGGATAGAGAAATGACAAGGGGCAGATGATGGAGAGGAGGGTGGGATGATTAAGGGGTTAGAGAAATGATAAAGGAGAGGGGGAGATGATGAAGAGGAAAGAGAATGTGGAGGGGGGGTGATGAGGAGAATGGTAAGATGATGAATGGTCACACCCCCAATACAGCACAGAGGAGGGGGTGCTGCAAGATACCTCTGGGTGTAACTACTGCTTATTCTAATAATAGTGGTGTATCTATGATGGATGCAGGGTATGCAGTGCATACAGTCCCCATCAAGTTTGATAGTATGATAGCAGCTTTCAAATATATCAAGGGTTGTGACCAGCTAGAGGAGAGGGCATTTTTCAGAGGAAGAGGTGTAATAGAACATGAGGGCATGGATACAAACTGGAGGGTGGTAGATACAGAGGAAATGTTCGGAAAAATTACTTCACTGAAAGGGTGATAGATAAGTGGAACAGCCTCCCATCTGAGGTGGTTGAGGCCAATACAGTAGAACAATTTAAACATGCTTGAGATAAATATAAGGATTTTCTAAATCTCTAAAATTGAGGGTAATATAGGGTCAATGGTCAGTGTAGTTTACATAAACAACTGGGCAGACTGGATGGCCATGTGGCTCTTATCTGCCGTCACTTTCTATATTTCTATGTAAGTTTAACACAGCTTAACTTAAAAGTCTTGGCATAATATCAAATAAAACATTTGTTGTAAATGGAAGGTCCTGTACCATGCAATATAAATAAATTATACACATTTTTTGTTATATTTTGCATTCATGCACACAAGGAACACTCCTGCCAGGGGTGGAATGGTCTAGGGGTAGAGGAAGAATTCTCCTGAGCAGGAAGGGTAGGTGGTGTGCCAATCCTGCAACATTCATTTCTTATGATGACTAATAATATGCACACAGATCAGCCTATGAGTTTAGTGATGAACCAGGAGTCTGCTTATGACAGCATCTGTGAACTTTACATGACAAGAGGGAGAAATCATTAGTGAATTAGCCAGTGGCTAAGGTGAAAAAATCTTTTGTGTTTCCAGGCTCCAGCTATCATTGCAACCCCCCATTCCATGTGTCCAGCCCCATTATGGACCTGATTCATGCTTAAGAAGGCTTTAGGTTTTTAAATATACGCAACTAGTAGCAAGGCGACTCCCCAGGAAAACCCCGGTTTTTAGGTTCTTAACTTATGAATGCCATAGGGCTATCTCATCTTTTTGTTCTTAGTTGTGTGCGTAGGGACGTTTCTGCCTAATTACTGTACCCAGATTTGCACATTTAAATAGCTCCCTCCACCCAATCTCCTTATCTTCATTTTAAAGCATTCCCAGCACGCCCCTTCCTTCTTAAGTCACTACGAACCTAGAAGAAATAGGTTCATAGTGGTGATTCAGAGCAGTCCCTTTCCTAAGTCCTACGTAACTTGCGTATATTAAGGTACTACCCATGCACAGTATATCCATTCCTAAATATGTTCCAGCCATCATTGCAGTCCCCATTGTATGTCCCAGCCATCATTGCAACCCCCTTGTATGTTTTCAGCCATCATTGCGGTCCTCTTTTTATGTTTCCTGCCATCATTGAAGCCTCTTATATGACTCCATCCATAATTGCAGCTCACTTGTATGTTTCCAGACATCATTGCAGCTCCACTTGTATATTCCAGCTATAATTGCAGCCCCATTGTATGTCCCAGCAATCATGCGCACAACCTTCTTACAAAGCCCCAAGGGTCGGCGTGTGTTACGTATGCCAGCTGTTTGGGAAAAGAGGCTGTCCCCCCTTTTATGACAGTCGTATCTCCGCCGTGAAGGCAGAGATTGACATGTAAATGAGGGGACGGGGCGGGGGAAGCCCTGTCACGACAAGGTTTGCGGTCGTAAGGCCACAGGCCTGGTCATAAACGTAAAGGTAGAAATCTGGCAACATAAGTGTCCAGATTTACTACCGAGAGCGGGGAGTGCATGCCCCTGCACTCCCCCCCTATGAAAACGGCCATAATGACCTTGTGCGGTCGTAAGGCACACGTAGGTCAGGATCCAGCCCTCTGTGCGCTTCTTTGCCAATGCCTCTTAATAAACTGTAAGCAGGGCAGCTGTGCCGTGTACCATGAAGCTGCACTGCTTAAACAGTTTTTCAAATATCACCAAAGGTGTTACGAAGGGGTGTCTCTGTCACCTCCTTTGTCACTAACACCTGGTGTAGTCTGCACCCCCC
>WWET01007490.1:23573-35150 GCA_011038615.1 Limnodynastes dumerilii | reverse complement strand
ATTTGTTGCAACAGTATTATAGTTAAAAGGTGATGTTTCCCAGTTCAAGTCTAATTAGCAGTTTAAAAGTGAAGCTGATCAGGTATCTGTGTGCAATAAGTAAAAGCAAAGCATTCTCCCTGCATGCATAGAATAAAATACTTGACTCCCCCTGAAATCAACATGGTTTTGCCCAGGTGTAACTTTAAGTTCTTATTTTCAGCCTCTGAATCAGGCCCAATATCACTAGGACACCTTCGGCTCAAAAAACGACTTTCCTTTCACGCCAGCCTGGCTGTTACAGATGTACCGGGTGTCTCACTTGCAGCCAGATGTTGACTGGACCTTGCGTTTTACATCCACGTAAGGGACGTTCCTTCAGAATAAATCACATCATCACCTGTACTAGTAGATATATCATCTATGTAATAAGTTGCCCCTGTGGGCTACTGTATGTGGGAAAAACCACAAGAAAAAGAACAGAACGATTAACGCTGCTCCGTTCGGTTATAAAACTTATTCTGGAAGGTAAAGATGTGGATCAACCAGTGGCCAAACACTGCCAAAAAACCGCTGCACCGTTCGGCTATAAAACTTATTCTGGAAGGTAAAGATGTGGATCAACCAGTGGCCAAACACTGGAATGCCAAAAAACATACTTTGAAAGAAATTAAATGGATTGGAATTGATCACGTCCCACCTCTGCCTAGATGCGGGGACCGTGATCAACTACTCCTTCAGCGTGAAAGTCGCTGGATCCATGAATTGCAATGTGTGGCCCCTTTGGGCCTAAATGAAATGCTGCCTCTCAACTGCTTTTTGTGAGATTTATGTTTGTTACGCTATAATGTAATGTCATTGCCATGCTGTGATGTTATTTTTGTAACTTTCTTTGTATCTCATCGCTGTTGATATGCTGTTTTCACTGCTCTACTTGTGGGTTGAATACTATTGTATATTTGGTTCACCGGCCTTCACTTTGTATTTGCATAATGTTCCATTAGTCTCCTGCTCTGACACTATTTTATTTTCAATCCCATAGCAACAGCCGGGCCAATGACGGCCGAGACTGCTTGCTGCCCGCCTCCAGGCCGTGGCTAGGGCAGAGGAGGCGTGGTTAGTAACAAGCTTTCCGGCGCCGAGGCAGGCTGCACATGTCTTGTGGGTGGTGAGTCATATCTTTACTTTTCTATACTTTTCTACTTTGCTTGTTAATATGAGACCCTGATGAAAATCACACCAAGTGATTGAAACGTTGGTGATAGTGGCTTAGTACCATAATAAACTTTTAGCCGAGAAGGCAATGTTTTCACCTGTTACAACAGCCTCTGGAGTGACTTCTTTTCTACTTGCTATTTGACTTTCTTTTAAGTGCACCCAGAGCAAGTATCAAGTTGAGCTAAGGAGGAGTGACGATTTCAGCTGTATATATATATATATATATATATATATATATATAGTCCAGTGGTTTTCCTCATGCACTAAAATTCAGAACTTGAAGAAAGAAAATTGAATGTATAGGGCCCTATCCAGAGGTGAATGTATGCTTAGTAGCGCAGTGTATCTCTGTGTAAGTTTGCACTGAGCATGCTCAGAAGCAACGTACATGCAATTTCATGGGATGCAGAACGCAAATTGTTGCATGATCAATTGTGTTCTGAGGAGCGTTTCAAGGCAGGTAAAAGGTGGAGGCATGTAGTCAGGGTACAGTAAGAGTGCTTAATCATTTGTACCAGATCCAGAGCTGAACATGGCTGTAAGTAGCGCAGTTGACAGTAAAACCAGTTACACCAGCCAGAGGTCAAGTGCAAGAAGCTGACACTCCATAATTTATTTAATTGATTTTTACTCCAAATCTAAAGGGCAGGGAAATGCTGCTTAGGCATTGTGTAGGTGTTAATACATTTTTATAATTATTAATAATAAAATTAAATTTAAGATGTTGGCTTAGTGAATTGTCATTTTAACTTATACATTACAGTTGTGTTTGGGTTGCATGGGGATACACAATGCATTTGGTCACATAGCTATTCATTTTTTTTATTTTTTTTGGGGGCAGAATTCCCGCTGCCAATTATCACACGTTAGAAGTATATTTATTTTACACATTTCCATTCACTTCATCAGTTATTCCTTTCAGTCACTTATTATTTCATTTCATTATTCCTTTCAGTCACTTATTATTTCATTTCATTATTTCATTATCCTCACCAAGGGCCTGATCCAGAGCAACGCTCGCAAGCGAGCGTACGCTCATCGTAAGCGAATTTTCGTCCAAAAATTCGCAATGCGCATGCCCAGTATGACAGGTTCCGGTCGCCCGCGCGTCATGAGCGAATAGCGGGCGTATCGTTAGCGTATTTTTCGCTCGGCGAGCGTATTTTTTTTACGATGGTCGGCTGGGCGCCCGTTTTACTACAGGGAGGCGGGGATAGCCATTTCAATTGTACAGTATGGGCGTGCTAAGCGTATTTTCTCAGCGTATTCTTTGCGAATTTTCGTACGGCCGACGGTCGTACGCAGTGTAGGGTATAGCCGCCGTAAGCAGGGACTTTACTATGGGAGTGCTAGGGGCGTGTAGTTTGATACGACGAGCGTACGTTCGCATTCGCCCGTCGTTGCGAATTTTCGTAGCGCTGGATCAGGCCCCAAGTGCCTCCCATATCCCCTTCACTACCCGTTGTTTGATTCCCATTTTCCGCAGCGCTTTACACCCACGTATTTTTCTTTACTGTCTATTTTTTGAGGGATTGGTGGAAATATCCTCAGGCGTGTTTTAGCTGTTTTATCCCCCTAACCCAAGCGCCCTTGTCTCCATCTTTTTGTTTTCTCATTACGCTACCTACCACACTTGCATATGCAACCTGAGCTACCGTTGTTGTAAGCAGACTTTTAACAAAAACCATAAAAATCAATAAACTAATACATATTCATAGTTTGTCATGCAAACTTGTCAATCTTTTTCAAATTAGTTTATAATATGCTGCAAAACAAACTCTGACTCATTCAAAGTCATTAGGTCAATGCTGGCAAAGTTGCTGGAGAACAAAGGGAAATGAGTATAATGGTTCCCCTCTGAATCTCTACTAGAGGAAAGTTACTTAAAAATGTATTATTTCTGCTCCACAGCCTGAATGCAGCCTGCAATCCACTCACTTGTTTGCAAGTCATTCCATTAGGACATCCAACATTTTATTCGCTCCGAGAAAAATGAGTATTTATATTCAAAGAAAATGACATTCCTTCTATTTTTAACATGCCAGGTTTCAGCATAATAGCAAGAGATATATTCCATTATGATTAACTTATCATTCAGATTGTACATGCATTGTGAAAAAGAGAAACTGTTCACACAAACTACCATAGAAGCAATTCTAACTAAGTTTGGTTTTAAATTTATATTATGCCAAGAATTATTATCTACAGTGTGTTCTTTTGGTTCTGCTTTGACCTTGCCAAAAATCTGAGAAAGAGTAAATTGTGGCTAATCAAATTAAAAATAACAAGCCAATAAATAAAATGTTATAATCCCCATTCTTTTATATAGACATTGCAATACATTTGTAGGCTGCACATATATTATTTATATTCTGATCAATTAACTATTAGTTAAATGGTGTTTTATGGGATAAGTCTGCAGTCCATCTATTGTTTATGCATTCTACTGAATATTCATCTGCATACAAATATGATCCATCCCAATCAGGAATGAATATTCATAAAGTGTACGTATACAATTGGCTGTGTATGTGATATGTGGGATGGGCTTGGCCAAAAATCAAAGCCATACTGCTCAATATGACCTGGTTCCATTTGGACGTGTTTATTTATTTGAAGGCAGAAATGACACTGATATTCTGTGTGTTTTAAACACAGCTACAAAGGCCTCATTAATAACTGATTATTATCATTGTTTATTTATAAGGTGTCCGCAGTGTTGTACAAAATACAACATTATACAGTACAGACATACAGGGTATGGATGGACAGCATAGTGCAGCATAGTACATAATAAAATACAATATAAAATGATATGTAAAATGATGATCTAAATCATGCTCTCAAAGTCCAAGCCAATCAATAACTTGTGGGATATAACCACTGGTAAGGTCTAGTACAGAGATCTAAGTTAGCAAGGCCACAACAGGGTCTATGGGGCTGATCCAGCCTTATGCTGCCCGGCGGTAATACGCCGGGCGTAAGCGTAAGATCAGCTTAAAAGCCGTTCTGCGCATGCGTCGGGCAGATGTTGCCCAGCGTAGCTACGGCAACGCCGATCATGGATCGGGCGTCCGTAGCACCAGCGTAGTAACGCTGGAGGGGCTTTCCCTCCGTTACTACGCTGCAGTTAGTGCAATTAGGCGGGGGGAGGGAGGGCAATGAGGCTGGGAGGGTGGCGTTAAAGTAGCAACGCAGCGTCACAGCGTGTTAACACTCACTTACGCCGGCAGTTAAGGTAGCCTTTAGCCGGCGTAAGCGACTGTTAATAAGCTGGGGCAAGGGGGAGTATCGGGGGAGTGCAGCGATGTTAGAACGCTCAGTGTGCCATCGTAGCTCTGGATCAGGCCCTATGTGTTTTACCCTGTATGGCTTCAGCAGTGGTTATGATGTAGGTGGGAAATTGACCTCCCCTGGGAATCATCCATATATAGATTCCTGTAGATGTATGTTCATTCTTTAATGTACAAAGGTAGTAGTGTATAATGGTAACAAATAGAAATAACAATATGAAGAAAAATGATTTTGTGATGTTGCTTGGAAATCACAGTATTATAATTACTTAAAAATGTTGTGGGACTCATTTTTTTTATTATTTATTATGTAATAATAAATTCTATACCATAAGTTTTAGAGCATTATTTTGGTTCATATGACAATTTGTTTAGCAGCACATTTGGTAATAATCTTGTTTACTCTCTAACTAGTTAGTTTTATGCACCTTACAGAGCTGTAGTTAGTAATTTTAGCACCGGGGCAAAAAGGAAAAATAGCGCCCCCAACCTTAAATTTATAATAGTGCAAACAATAAATGAAAAAGCACTGAACCTGGTCCTGACAAGCTGCTGCAGCTGCAGTTAATGAAACTGTGCCCCACTTGAGACACAACAAGCTGCTTCTATAAGCATTCAATCCTTAAAAAGTACAATCAGTGGATACTTCAGTTTCTATATGAGTCATCCAATGGGACGAAAAAGACAATCCTCCAGCACACAGATCTTTAAATCCAAATCCCAGACAAATGGAAGACAAGAGTCCCCTCGGGTTTCCCAGATTCACATATTCACATAAGTATAAACAAAGAAACAGATTGTAATTAATAAGAGTATTTAATAAATTACACATTTAAAAACATCAAAAAAGTAAAAAGTAACATAGTCAGAGATGGCAGTATATGCAGAACGACACGTCTCGAGATTAGGAAGTAACTAATTGTACGTGGCATGTACAGTAGCAAATCATGCAGACAAATGTCACGTCATCTGTTGTATGCTCGGATCTGGGGCCACAGTCTTGTTCTACAGTTGAAGAGGCCCGGACAAGGGTTTTTCTTGGTCCAAATAAATATTATAAAGAATATCTGCTTCTTGTCATCAATGAACTGTGTTGGTTCCATTTCTAAACAAATACAACAGTTCAGAAAACCTATGTATAACCTCTGCTACCTGCAATCTCGTTATTAGTTGTTATTGAGAGGCAACACTGATTTAGAGTTCAGGTAATTAGTCTCATTGAGTGGTAATAAGGTTTTACAGTTCCCTGCTCTCTGATAAACACAAACAAAGTTGTGCATTTCTTTATTTTAAGTCAAAGATGGCGGTCCCGGTACTACATATATATTAACACAGGTATTTATTTGGACCTTCATATGCCACTGCAACAGTTTGAAGGCAGCCAAGAGAGGGGAGAAAGGGGGTACTACTTACCTAGTAAGCCAATTAAAGATCAATAAGGAATGACCGGGTACCGGGGAAAATGGATTGCTGGAAACATATATGCGTGGAAGGGGGAGGTGAAAGGATAGCTGGAAACATATATGCGAGGAAGGAGGAGGTAAAAGGATAGCTGGAAACATATATGTGAGGAAGAGGGAGGTGAAAGGATAGCTGGAATATGCAAGGGGAAAATGGATGACTGTTTATGTATTCCTTTGTTTATTATTTACTTTTTGCTCTTTTAATAAAATCATTATTGATCATTTCTATCCTTCACTTAGACTACAACATATTATGTAGTACTTTACAATTAAAGAATGTTAATAAACTATTATTTAGAATACACATTACTCTTGCCCTAAATACCGGGAAATTTATCACACTCTGGCGAATTGGTGTTGTACATCTCTGCCAATGGTGCAATGCAATGCAGCAATGCAGGTTTTATTCTATATATGGCCTAGTGCTTTAAACTTGCAAGGTATGTCCCCTAGGAGACACAGCCGTATCTGTATAATTCGACAATGGGGAGGCCCAAGCAGTTGCTGTACCGGGGACAAAAATTTCTATTGGCAGCCCTGAACAGAATTAATTGGTAGTAACAGCCATACTACTAAATAAAGGATCAAAATATCATTGTTCATATTTTTACATGTATATATTTGAGCAATGATTTAATTATGTTACATTTTTTAGAATGTTTTGTGAAACTGAAAACTACAGAAATACCAACTATTTTTCATAACCAAACGTACATTAATAGAACAGTTGTAATGCTTAAACCAAACAAACTAAAGCAGAGAGTTAGACTGAGAGAAAAGACATTTGGGGAATATACAACATTTAGGATAAGCTCCTCTGAAATAGAAGTATTGACAAGCATCAGGGGCAATTAATAAGAGAGAGAAAGCACTAGACATTTGCATAAACTAAAGCATATAAATTACTTTAAAATAGAAAAATTGAGCCAAGTGTGACAGCATGAAATATGTTACTAGCAGGCCATATAAATTACAGCTGTAAATTATTGAAGATCTTAAACAAGATATACTGATAATATGTCTGGGAATATAAAATGTGCACATTGGTTAATTTAAAGTTGCACTGATTAGGCTGTAGAAGCACTCAATGTGCCAAGAGGTTATAGTATAAATCTTCTGGTTTTCATGCTAGAAGGAATCAGAGATTTCCAAACTAATGATAACAGCATCTACATCTTCCCAGCTGGGGAGAAGATTTACTGTCTCTTCTAGGCACTCAGCATGTTGAGTCACTCTGCTGCCTCATCAAAGATACCTCTAAATTAGGAGATGAGATATTTAGCAATTCTTGAAACCGTTATTATAACTTGTCTAATCTATCACTGGATCCAGGTGTAATTCTCCCCATTAACTGTGCACGCATCACATATAATGGGCTCATGAGTCTGTTAGGTACATCGTTTTGTAGTTTTCTAGCTGAAATGAGTGTGGGTGTAAAATTCTTTCTACAATAATTATGAAAAGATTTAAATAGAAAAGTAACATTGAGATGTACAACAAGGTGCTGGTAGAAAATCTATTATAGGTTACGGAAATGCATCCCTGTGAAGGTTTGCAAATGTATTGAAATCATTTCTTATTTCCTCTGGGCTTGACAAGCATAATAACAATCAAAGCACACATTCATATTATTTATATATCATTTATAAAGCATCCCTTTATTATGATCTGCTTTATAGAAAATATTTGTAGCATTTCTATTCCCTAACCTATGCATTCGGGAGAATATAAGAAGAAACTCATACAAATATGAAGATAACATACAAACTTCATACAGACTGGGCCCTAGACGGGAGTCAAACTCTTGAACTCAGAGTTCGTATCCTGTAGCACTTTACTAACAGCTCTTTAAGGCTCTTTAAAATTTGTACTACCTAATTCATTGATATTCTTCCTTTGCTTCCTGGGGGTTTCTGTTAGTCAGGGCTACATTAAGACTGGCGCCCAGAGATGCATATAAAACAGGTTTCACAATGATTTCATAAAGCTCAACAATTAAAGGAGATCAAAACATTGGGCTGGATCCAGAACTACGTCCGTCTTCCATAGATGGATGTAATTCAATAAACAGTAGCTACTGTGCATGCGTAGTAGCTATTGTACGTAATCTGCGTATCGTTTCGATATGTAGATTGCGTATATGCGGTCTAATAGACTTCAGTACTTATGCTTTGAAAAGTTAATGTAAGGTTTGGGAAGGGATAAAGTGGAAAATCATTGAATGCTGTTAAATAAACAGAAGAAGAAATTCAAAGCTTTTACTACCTTTAGGAAAAGAAAGATTTGAGATCATATTGAAGGTTTTGTGGCAACATATATTTAATTTAAATTGTTGTTGTTTGCTTTGTTTTATCATCTGTTTTTGGTATAAGATGGAATATTCAAAGATTATTAATTCTGTTTCTTTCTTTTTTTTTACTTTTTTTCCTATTTAAATATTTCCTATTAGATCTTACAACCATCACATGATAAACATGAGCACAATAACTATTTTAAAAACTTCTGTGAAGATCTGCTCTCATATTTTTAGTGTTTCATTTCTGAGTTATCACCTGTCAGATACATTAGTCCGTTTTATTATTATTATTATTATTATTATTCTTTATTTAGTTTGTCAAAACTGTAATAGAGTCTACAGACAGTGTAAATGAAAGCAACATCAATACTAATATTCCTACGGACATATGTTACATAAGTGGACTTTAATCAAGGACAAATAATCGTAGAAACGTCTGCTTAAACTTTTCTAAAAAAGTGGTTTAGATCAGAGTTATATCTAATCTGTTGAAGATTATTGACCTTTATTTATGAATAAATGTTAGCAGATTTGTCTTATTTTGTTTTTATTATTATGAGTAGGGGGTAACCAGGCAGTGGGGTGGGTCGGGGGTAGTGGAAACCAGGTTATGTGCTAGCAGTAAAGAAAACATCAGGCAAGTATCAGGCATAACATTAAGTGGTTATAGTCATTATATCAATTTGCGTGGTCACAGGGGCAAGTTGGCATCAGGTGCGGTAGTCAGAGCCTTCTTTGAAATGTAACCAGGGGAACCATGTCCCTACCAAACCATCATATTTATACTCTGTTGAGGTAGTGATGTCCTCCATTATAGTGGTCTATCTTACTAAACCATTTACTAATTGTTGGGGGCTGGGGCAGCTTCCAATGTACTGGAATGACTGCCTTTGCTGCGTATAGCCGAACGAAAAGAGAGTGCTTATATGTTGCTAGAGATTGCTGGGGCAAGGAAAGGAGCAAGATCTCGGGGACCTCAATTCCAGTAATTTTGCAGGTGATGGTGTACACAGTGTGCCAAAAGTGTTAGAGGCTTGGGCAGTTCCACCAGATATGCAGAAACGTATCTATGGCCTCAGAACAATGCCAGCATAGTGTGGAGTGGGCTGTGGAGATGTTATGTAGGGGGTGTGGAGTCATGTACCATCAGGACAGGATTTTGTATTGTGTTTCGCTTACACTCAGACTCAGGGAAATCAAGTGTGTGGCTCTAAAGATTCTCTCCCAGTTATCATCAGTTAATGAAAGCTGAAGCTCTTTGGTCATTAGTCTATTATTTATTGCTGATTGTATTGCGAATAATCTATCTGCTGACACAATAGGGTAAACAGTAAAAATAAAGTTCTGTGAACATTAAAGGTGATTTAATGATTTCAGTGCAAGTCATGAAACTGCAACGGACACATACAATTTAATAAATTTTCATTTTATTTACTTAATTATATACATTTTTATTTATGTGTTTATTAATTAATTAATTAATTAATTTATGTATAAATTAACTGTTTTTTATGTGGTGCCAGAATATTACATGCTGCTTTACAATTTTATACAATCATTATAAAACAACACTAATAAATAAACTGGGTGGGTAAGAGGGTCCTGCTCACAAGTTTACAATCTATAGAACATTAGGGCTTAATGCATAAGGGGATGTGCAAGGGCGTAACTATAGGGGGTGCAAAGGGTGCGACTGCTGTGGGGCCCAAAAGCTTATGGGGCCCAGCAATCGCCCCATTGCACCTGTACTAACATTTCTCCTGCATCTTAAACAGTGCTGTGGAGTCTGTCTCTGCAGCACTACAATTGAGGGTCACAGTGGATGGACAGTCTATCCACTTTGACCCACTATAGCAGCGCTGTGGAGAGAGATTCCACAGCACTGCTTCACATGCAGAAGTCAGGACCCTGTGACTGATGCAGTCACGTGCTATGCAGAGCTGGCTGGGCTGCAGGAGATGGAGGTAAGATAGTCTCTCTTAGCTGTTGTGCAAGGTGGTGTGTGTGTGTGTGGGGGAAAAGTTTAAGTAAATTTTAGCAGGGGCATGTTGGAGGTGACAGGCTGGAGGTAAAATGATTAATGTAACAATTGTGTGTGTTTATGTGAGGAAAAACATGGTGGACGCAGGGGATGGGAGCAAAAAATAGCATGCAGGGATTGGCATGTCCTGGAAGAAACTGGCATGCAGGTGGCATTATGTGAGAGAGGTTGGCATGCAGGGGTGGCTGGCATGCAGGGAGTAGTATGGGAAATAGACAGGCATGCAGGGGGTGGTATGAGTGAGAGAGACTGGCATGCAGTGGGTAGTATGTGAAAAAAGGCTTGCATGCAGGGGGTTATGTGAAGGAAAAATAAAAAATATGGAAGTGCTTTAAAGTCAATACAAAATAATTATATTTTTATTTAACAACACCACATGAGAATAAATATAAACTCAATATTATGTGAAGGAAGGGGAGTAGTATGGGAAAGAGACTGGCATGCAGGGGGTGGTATGAGTGAGGGAGGCTGGCATGCGGGGGGTGAGAGGTATGGCTGAGAGATAAAGACTGGCATGCAGGGGATGGTATGAGTGAGCGAGGCTGGCATGCAGGGGGGGTATGTGAAGGAAGGGCTGGTATGAAGGTGTCGATATTTGAGATAAGGGCTGGTGAGGAGTTGGAGGCATGTGAGAGAGAGGCTGGCATGCAGGTGGTGTTATTTGAGGAAAAGGCTGGTACTCAGGGATTGGGATGTGAGGGATGGGTTGGTAAAGTGGTGTGGTATGTGAGGTAATGTACATTGTTCTCTCATCTGTAGGAAATCATGGATCTAACTATTCACCTGACCCTCTACTGCAGCACGGCAGCCACTCCAAGACCACAACGCTGCTTAAGAAACAACCAGCGCCAGCTCGTCTATCGTTCTCTGCACTGCCATTGACATACTGTAGAGGAGTCACCAGGTGCCGTTGCTGGAGGCAGCTTAGTCCTGAGGTAAGTAAAATCCCCCCTGGTGCTGAATTGTTTTTTTTTGTTAAATAAATAACTATTTTTGGGGAATGTTTTAGGACACTTCACAGTTTCCAACATAAAATGACAACTATACTATTTGTCAACCTATGTTCTATGTTGGAAACTGTGTGAAGAATCCTTGGAAAAATATAGACAATATACATATTTATTACAGATGGATAGATATGTGTGCGTATGTGTGTATATAATATATATATTATATATATAGGGGGCCTCTTCAAAATTCAGCTATGGGGCCCACAAAGTTCTAGTTACGCCCCTGGGGATGTGCTATATATCACACAATGAACCACCCAAGTTATATGGAAAGAGT
>WWET01007490.1:4411-23555 GCA_011038615.1 Limnodynastes dumerilii | reverse complement strand
AAGAGTGTTCAGTGCTCTGTATTACCCAGTCACTCAGCAGTGTCAATAGTAGGACTAAGGTTTTTAGGAATAGCAAAGTAGTTGTAAATAGGTTAGACAAAGCTTAAGAAGGAGGTTGAGAAATTTAGTAAGCAGCACTAAGAAGTTTGGAAAGTAGAGGGTATCCTTAATGGGCAGGAAGGTTATTCCACAGAGTGGGTGTTTACCACCTGGAGAAGTTCTGTAACCGAGAATAAGAGCATTTATTAAGTGTAGAAGAGAGTTAAAGATCCTGCGAAGATTTGAGGGAGTGGCCTGAGATATATTATATCTTGGGGCAAGTGAGGATATGTATGTGGGTCCATTCTTGCTAATGGCAAGACTGCACCCACATACAAGAATGCAATACAGACTGCAGGGGGAATTTAAACAGTATAGCATCTTTAGTCTGATGTGTCCTAATATTTATATTATCGGTAAGTACTAACAGTAGCTGCAGATTTTATGTGGTGCTTGAAGGTTAGTTCGAAGTCAAGGATAACAGCTAGGCAGTGAGCTTGACGAGTAAGGACTATTGCAGTTTGATATTATGGGAAGAAATCCAAGATAAAATGAGGAAGTTAAAATTACCTAGGATAGAATGGTTGCGAATGTCAGAGCATAAGAAATGACATACAGAGGTACTAAAGAAAGTGTTGGCAAAACTGGTGGTGGTGGTGGTGTGTGTGTGTGTGTGTGTGTGTGTGTGTGTATGTCTGTGTGTGTGTGGGATCCTAGTGAATGGGTCAAAATAATGTGTGTGTGAAAAGTAAGTAATGTGAATGGTTGATTAAACATTATAAAGTTCTACATAATATGATGGCACTATATAGAAACCTGTTAATAAATAAATTAATAAATCAATAAAGTGAAGGGACACTGGGGACTACATTCCATAGGGCACATTTTAGGGATTTTAAAAGAGCTGGGAGACAGGTGATGTGTTTGTGGTTAGCTGAATTTTTATAGTGTCCTGATGAATGATTTGTGTGAAAGATGGCACAGCAGAGGACCTGGATTTAACGTTAAATCACAAGCTAACAGTAGAAAATGAGAAAGATATACCGGTAGAAGAGGATTGTGAGATCTAAGAGATGTTATATTGTGGCGACCATTTGAAGGTATGACGGAAAAAAACTTTACGGTTAGAAAATACTTTATATGTGTTAATTAGATGAGTGTAAAGTAGAGCTGGAATTATATAGATAGAGAGCTGTGAATGAGGGGGCGTAAAGGATGTTAAGGTGTAAAATGAAATAGTGAAAAAATAAAAAGAAGTATGGTAAGTATAGCTGGCTGTAATAGTAAATACATGTATAACAAACACTTACATTGTATGGATGTAGCAGAGATAATGATTAAATAAACTGCAGGCATAACATATAGAACAATTAAAGAGCATTAATGAACAGTATGGTCTTGAAACAGTCCAGCAGGGTGTGTTAAGACTGTGCACAGAGATGGCGCATGATGTGGAAATAATATAAATTCACAGGTCAGGAAAAGATGAACTCCCTCTGTTCAACTCTTGTATTACTCTTAATAAAGTTTGCAAACTACAGTATGATTGTTATAAAAGCTGTGAACTTTGCATAAAATAGCCTTTCATAGGAGGGAGAAAAACATTGCAGAAGATGTAACTGACAGTTATTGTGTATTGGACAGGCAGAATTGTATTGTAAGTTTGTGTATTGGACAGGCAGAAGTGAAGCATACAAATATTTTCAGTGCAAAAAACTCTGAAATTTGGTTACGATTAACAATATAAAATGTTTTTTATTACTATCATTTTTTTTTATAATATGAGAATAAAATTATCTGTTCTTCATTGTATTAAAAGTAATAAAACAAAAGTTTCTGAAAAGAGAACATACAAATACACCATAATATCAAATAGCATACCAATGACACTAGAACGAGGTTGCAGATGCAAGATGAAACAGTGGATGGCGATCTTGCTTTAAATATTAGGACACATCAGGCTAAAGATGCTATACTGTTTAATAAAAGTAAACACGTATCTTTTAGAGTTACCTATATAGATATATAGATGTTTTTATGTTTTCTATATGATAGTATGGTGATTGCTTCTTTTCTAAACCTTTATACTTTTCTACAATGCCATATAAAAAAACTGTTATGACATTAATGAGATGTATGAAATATATTTAAGAAAAAAATACTTTTTTTTGTAGATTTGTGGGTAATTTATTGCTAATTTATTTTAATGGAAGTATAACAATCAAAATGATGGATGATATCATACATGCTGTTTAAGGCCTCTCCTTGACAAACGAAGTATTCCATTAATCTCAATTTGAGCATTTGCTTTGAACTGCATAAATGGAAGACTCACACCTTGTTCTGCTATTATGTTAGTGTTTCGTTTCATAACAATGATTTGTCTAATGTTGCATCTCAGCTTTCTGTAAAGATTTATGAATACGAGTCTGAAGAGCTTTTATGCATCCAATACATTAACTGAATTAAAATTGAAATTGTTATCTCTATGATAAATAACTCCATAAACATTACTTTTGCTAGATACCCATTTTTTGACCTCAAAACCTTTAGATTAAAAAATTGTACTTCTACAGTACAGGCCATCTGGATATGAAAATGACATTTCACTGTGCTTAGTCACAAGGACACCTGACCTGCAACTGGTCCCATATTGAAAATAGTGATTTTGCCATGTCACTCTATCTTATTAGCTATACTCCACAATGTCATTGGTCCATTGGGTGGTATATTGGGTGCCATCTAACCTCTAGGTCTAGGAAACCTGTTATATCCTGCCTTGCTTGGCATATAATACATTCTATCTGTTTTACTATATCATGTTAGACTTCACTGCAGACATGTAAAAATGCCAAGTAAAATACATCATCAATTAAAAATTGATTGCTGTGAACAAATGTTATCTATTATTTGGTAGATACAAAAGTGAGAGATGGAAATCAGGGTGAAAAATAATTATTAGGGTTCCATATGCTCCCCCATAGTAGGGCTTATTATGCCCTAATTATGGGGCCCTACTGTATGGGTATATGGCTTTCCATATGCCTCTATAGGAGCCTACACTGATATTCAGTTCCACAGATTGCCTAAATCTTAAATGCTGGTAGAGAGGGAACAAGAAAAGGAATGACTGATAGAGAGAGAAACGTGAAGAAATTCTCACTGGTTAACCAAGTATTAACCCTTTAATTAATTTCCAGTCTGCCTAAGAAATAAATGGCAGACATGTAAATGATATAAACTACAGTTAATTGGTCAGGACTATAAGAGTTTTATGGAGTTATCATTGTTACCTGCTCTCATAAATAAAAAGTGACATAAAAATGAAATGTATAATTTTATAATGCACATAATAAAATTATAATAATTATTATAATTTTGATAATACTAATACTACTACTACTACTACTAATAATAATAATAATAATAATAATAATAATAATAATAATAAAAAAAAAACCAGGTATAAGAAACACTATTATTTTATTGAGCAAGTATGTATCTAAAAACTGTCCTGTCTAATTTAAAGTTAACTTATTTTCTCTCTCTGTCAGTTCTTGACAAGAAATTTTTCTCACACATAAACACGAAAATGGAAACATATTTATTGCTCTCTATGTTACATGCCATGTGTCCTTTTCCAAACTGTTCAATGAAGCCAAAAAAGCAAGTATGCTACTGAATGCAAATCCTTTCTTTCCACTGATGGTTCAACAGTCTGTCACCTTGGACAGTTGCTATTTCTAAGCTCAGAAACAAAATAAATGTCAACATTTTGTTATATGTGCAGGAATTGTGAAATAATATGACTGAAGAGGAAATTGCCTGTATCATGTGAATTAATGTGCCACATTATCTGCAGCAATTCATACTGCTGTCCATAAATTAAATTCATATAAACGAAATGTACAATTGATCATGTTGTGGATGGCAGTGATTATAAACATAGTAAAACACTGTAATTATTGCCAAAACACATGCTTTTAAATAGTTGTAAGGTATAATTCCTTCTCTATTTAGTTAAAGCAGGTGCATGTGGCAGATTGTGAGTATATGTGAATCAGTGTCATGCTGTGTCTGTATCTGACAGCCATTTTGTGTGCCAAATAAAGATATTTTGAAACAGTCACAATATAATGTTGATAACTATTAAAAATGTAAAGAGTAAATGAAAAGATACTGTACTGTTTAAAGCTTTGTACACCATTCTACTGTACGATTTCATGTTTTTAAATATCGACACAAAGGACAACTGAAGTATATATGTTGTACTTACCTGAATGTCATGATATGTGTTTGTATGCAGTGTCATTAATAAAAAGAATTATAAAGGGCAAGGCCCCAGGATCAGATGGGTTTATTTCCTCTTTCTATCATACATTTGTTGACCAGGTAGCCTCCCTTTTAACTGAAATGTTCAACTCTGTTTTAAATGGAGGTTCTTTTCCTGTAGAAGGAGGTTCTTTCCCTGCTGAAATGCTATCTGCACAGGTCATAACCATACCAAAGCCAGGGAAGGATCCTACAGTCCCCCAAAATTTTAGGCCTATTGCACTTTTAAACGTGGATCTATGCTAAAACTACTAGCCAACAGAACTTGACGTGTCCTAGACGTAGTGGATCTTCTAAACATTAAAGGCCGTCAGGGGATCCTCCTTTCGCTTGATGCGGAGAAGGCCTTTGACCGGCTGCATTGAGATTACACGAGACAAGTCCTTATTAAATTTGGATTCAATGGCCCCATCCTGCATTCTATCTTAGCATTATATACAGTCCTTAACGCCCGTGTGTTTGTAAAAATTGAATATGAGAAAAGCCCGCAAAAGTACGCACGTGCACTTCAATGTGCGCGCATGGCTTCGTAAATCCGCGTTCACAATTTCCCGCACTTTTCCTCGGTTCTTTGTTCTCATTCCTTGCAAAGATTACTTATTAATTTGAGATTAATAGTTATTTTTTTAACTCGGTTTCGACAGACCACCCTTCGATAGACCACTCAATCTATCGCCTTAAACATCTTCTAAAGTTGGAATATAAAATAAAACATTGTTAGTTAATTCTATGTTCTCAGTTACAGTCATAACTAGACATAGGATTATATGCATTTGCATGTTTGCATATGCAAATGCATAAAACGCTATTTTTATAGCATTATTGCATATTTTAGTACTTTTTCATTGACAGTGCTTATTTCAGTAGTTAAATGTTCTAGGCGTGTTGTATTACACGGGAACGGTGACAGGCCGCAGCCAGTGACATGCACCTCACACGCACTCGGCAAGCGCACTGAACCCGATCTGCTGGCTCTCACTAGGCGAAAGCGTTGGCGGGATGCGGCGCGCATTGCTTCACGCAATTCAATTGTTTGTCACTCAATTGCTCGCTGTGTTTGTTAACCTACAAAAATCTTATTTTTGTTGAAATAATGCCGCCAGTGAAAAAAAATACCCAGACTTTTATGGAATCTTGGATAAAAAATTACCCAGGCAAATTTACGACTGATGGCACTGTGATTTTCTGCAAGGTTTGTGACAAGCGAATACCTTCATCAAAAAAATACCAGATCGATCAACATGTGAGTACTGCTTCCCATATATTGTGAAAATAAAAACATTAATTCTAATAATAAATAGTATTTTGATTCGCCCTTTTTTTAGTGCATATTTCCATGCATTTTGATTGTGCATATAATCCGATGTCTAGTCATAACTAATTCCGTTTTCTTCCCTTTACATCTTATGACTCCCTGAACACATTTTACACTTAACACAATTATCATGATAACACCCATTACTAGCACTAAAAGTATGATCACCCCGGTAGCTAATGCTTTTGCCCAGTCCCCTAACCCTGAGAACCAGTTCGCAGGGTTCAACCTTGACACCCATTCTGCAACTTTCTCTCCTACAGTGGACAGAGGTATATTATGCGACCTACGGAACTCCTATTTCGTCCATTTTACAGTCTATTACTTCATGCGGGTCCTCAGTATTGTTGGTGATATAGGTACAGCACTTAACTCCAAATTGGGTGGCAAGAGTGAAACAATAACCTCCAGTTACAGAGGTTAAGTAATTTTAAACCATCCTATGTTGTGTCAACTCTTTCTTATAGGCCTGTAACTCTAACCCTGTAAAACGAAAAGTGTTATCATATATGTCGGTGATGTTATCAATTCAATTTGCTAATGAGTGGATGTATTTACAATTAACGGTACCTCTAGCAGTCCTTGTAAAATCTAATGCTACCAAAAATTGGATTCCTGTTGATTCGTTTATTAAATCAGTGGCCAAAGGTTTACCTTGATGTGGTACACTTCTTTTATACTTGTGTTCATAAGGGACATGTACATAAGGCGGGGGACTAGATCTATGTACGTTAAGCATAGTCTCATGAGATACAGTCAGTACTTCAGGTACTATCCTACCCAAAAAACATAACCCTTGGGAATTTGGGGCTAGCCACTTCTAGGCTTTTCTCCCACAAATATAATACATGTCACCTGGAAGGATAAAGAGTACATTATGGTGCAATAGGACTTGGCACAATTCTCCTATACAGTTCCCTTTACCCAAAGGTTTTAATTGTGACGTGCATGTATCCTCCTGTATTATATCTTGACAATATTCAGGATGCACATTTCCCACTGATATCTTTGTAGCATTGATCTACCAACCAAGTGTTTGAAAATCTTTTCTATTCATGACCTCCTGTACCCGTCTAGTGAGTATGGGCTCTTTATCAGCTCTAACAGAGTATACCATTGTATGATTATGCCATACTACTTCCCAATATCCTAATCGCATATGGCTTGTGAAATTTATACACATTAGAGATTTGTCTGTGGAATATTATCTAAGTCTAAAACTAGGGGATCTGGAAGCATTAAACTTTTCTGCCAATGGCCTCCCACCCCACAATTGAAGTACCTTTAGAGTTGTTTAAAGGGACAGGAATCAAACCTAGATTATCTTGTCTCTGAGGTACATGGGAACATACTCAACATTCACTTTGGTTCAAGACCTTCCCCACCAAAGTATGATAATGATCTAATGGGCACCCGTCAAACTTAGGGTTGTATTTAGTTTGACACAATTGTTCACAACTTTCTTCCATCACAGGGGCACAAGTCAATATGCAATGCGATGCAATATTCCTCAGACGATAACCCCTTACACTGATCTTTCTCCTCAGAACCTATAATGTTAGGCATAGCCCATACTACCGTCCAATTGATAACCATCCTCTTCTCCGATACCAGACCCAATCTCCTCCACCCTTTTACCATCTCCAGAACTAAATGCACTGAAAAGGAACAAAAATTTTAATAAATAAAACGTGGACTCCATCTTTGGTAGGATGACAGAGCAATTTCTCTGTCTCGATTAATCCATCTCGACTTTGTCTCTCTGGAACAGGCACTCAAGATTAGGGGCAATCGTCACAACTCCCTCCTCGTCTTGGACCTCCTCAGGTTTGACAGTTCTCTTGCAGTGGGATGAATGGACCCAATTATTCCTTTCTGTGACGTTTATGGAGGTGGTGCTAGTCAGTAGCACTTGATACGGTCCTTCCCACCTGTCAGTAAGACAACCAGAACGTAAGAAATTTCTAATCATCACAAACTCACCAGGTTCAGTATCATGACAATTATTCTGTGGCATGTCTGGCGCTATCAACTTGATACATTTCTGCTGTTTCTTAAGCTGCTTGCTCATCTGTATGAGATAACGGACATTCACATTATTATTGCATTTCAATTCTTCCTGGGGGTCTACCATAATATGGGGCTGACGTCCAACAAAATCTCGTAAGGTGAAAAGTTAAGTGGAGATCTGGGAGTGTTCCTGATACTATAAAGGACAATGGGTAGGCTAACTCGGTCTCAGCAGTTACTTTACTGCTTGTTTTTAATGGTGCCATTGAACCTCTCTACCTTCCCGCTGGCTTGCGGGTGATATGGGGTATGCAGCTTGCTAGAAATTCCCATAAGCTGGCACATGCTCTTAAATACCTCTCCAGTAAAGTGGGTACCTTGGTCACTTTCAATCACTTTTGGTATACCAAACCTACACACAAACTCTTGGACTAGCTTCTTTGCAGTGAAAGCAGCGGTGTTAGACGCAGCTGGATAAGCTTCTACCCAATGTGAAAACATATCTACGCATACTTAAACTTACTTTAAATTTCTACAAGTTGGTAACTGTATAAAATTAATTTGTATTACCTGGAAAGGATGTTGGCGGAATATGAGATGGTTCTACAGAAAATAGACTTACCAACATTTTCCTTTAGGCATATAAGACATGACTTAACCTTCTTATCTGCCATTTTAGAAAATCCTGGTGCACACCAGTACAATCTTACCAACCTGCTCATACTTCCCCTCCCTAAATGGGTCAGACCATGCGCTGCTTCAGATAGGACAGGGAGATATACGCCCTGGAAGCCACTGGCTTCCCTTGTCCATCCTTCCAAAGCCCTGTGGGCTCCTGCTCACATCCCTTCACCTTCCAGGTGGCCTTTTCCTGTGGTGAACACAAATTCTGCATCTCTATTAATCCTTGCATGGATAATGATTCAAACACCATCAATTTATCAAAATTTTTCAGTGGTACAAATGCAGCTGCTCTTGGCAGCCACATCAGCCCTTTGGTTACCTAGTGATACCATGTCAGTCTCGTATGTGTGTGCTTTGCATTTTATAACTGCAACCTGTGTTGGCAGTTGTATGGCTTCTAACAGTCCTTTTATGTGTCTGGAGTGTGCTACAGGTGTCCCAGCTGCTGTCATAAAGTTTCTGAGTCTCCACAGGGCTCCAAAATCGTGTACTATGCCGAAAGCATACCTTGAATCTGTATAGCAATTTTTCCTGCTGCCAATTCACATGCCCTTCTCAAAGCTACAAGTTCTACTACCTGTGCTGAGTGAGGTGTCACGTATGTCAGGTCTTGCGTGTCTGTTTGTCCGCTAAATTCAGTCGTTTCTAGATCCCCTTCCACCCTTTTGTGCATCATGAGACAGTTACGGTAAATACGAAGTTGGATTTAGCGTATTACACCGTTTAATTGTAATATTAGCAGGTGCCATAAGCGCCAGTTCCCATCTTGTAAACCGTGTAGAGGAGACGTGTCTAGTCTGAGCTGAATTCAAAAGGGCAGATACACCATGTGGTGCATGGACAGTCAAATCGTGGCCTAATACTACATCTTCACTTTTACTGACCAGAAGAGTGGCAGCTGCCACTGCTCTGAGACAAGTGGGGAGTGACTTAGCTACAGTATCCAGCTGGGCACTGTAGTACGCCACTGGCCTGTCAGCATCTCCATGCTTCTGAGTCAAGACACCTGCCACACAACCAACAGCTTCTGTGCAATATAGGTCAAAAGGTTTAGTATAGTCAGGGATTCCAAGAGCTGGAGCTGACATTAAACCTTCCTTTAGATTTCTAAAGGCTTGCTCTGACTCTTCTGTGTGTATTACACGGTCAGGCTTAGAAGCAGAGATAGCTCCTGTAATGACAAAGCTAGTATGGAGAATCCAGGAATCCAATTCCTGAAGTATCTACACACTTCTATAAATGAACAAACTTGCTGTAGTGTCATCTCCTGTATGGCTTTGATTCTGTCCTCTGTCAGCTGTCGTAACCCTTTGGTGAGGCAGTGTCCCAAGTACTTGACTTTTGTCTGACATGGCTGCAACTTCTCCTTAGATACCTTGTGTCCTGTTCATGCGAGATTAAACAATAACTCTTTAGTATCACACAATGATGCCTCAAAAGATTCAGAACATAACAACAATTCATCTACATACTGTATCAAGACCGACCCATTACTGGGTTGAATAGATTGCAAACAATCATGCAAAGCCTGTGAAAAGATACTTGGGCTGTCAATGAAACCTTGGGGCAACCGTGTCCATGTGTATTGTACCCCTCTAAATGAAAATGCAAACAAGTACTGGCAGTCAGGGTGTAGGGGAATGGAGAAGAATGCAGAACACAGATCAATAATGGTAAAATGAGTAGATGTCGTGGGAATTTGCATTAATATGACAGCTGGATTAGGCACTACGGGGAACTGACTCTCTACCACTTTATTGACACCCCTCAAATCTTGCACGAGTCTATAACCAATAATTGCCACACTAGAGGTGCGAATCAGGATCCCTTGCTGTAACAACTGTTCCATGACAGGAAGCACACCTATTTCTACCTCAGGTTTCAATGGATACTGGGGTATTTTTGGCGCTTGCCTACCACTTTTTAGTGTTACTATGACTGGTGATACATTAGTCATTAATCCGGTGTTTTGCCCATGCTTGGTCCACAGGGAACCTGGTAACTGTGACAACATTTCCTCTACCTGTGCTGGGAACTGCATTTTACCAGGGAAAATAACCATTAACTTAGTCCTGAACTTAGTCCTAACATGTCCTGAACTTCCTGTGCATGGGACCCTGGAATATCCAAGAATACACAATACACCAAGAGTACAATAAATCACACAACCCATCTTACACAGCAGGTCCCGTCCAAGTAGATTGGTAGGAGCTGATGCTGCAAGGAGAAAAGAATGTTTAGTGTGCAAAGGACCAATAGTGACTTCCGCGGGTGTCTTTAGAGGATACTGTTGCACCTCCCCTGAGACTCCTACTGTGCATATGGTTTTCCTGGTTAAGGGTAAATCAAGAGAAGTTAGTACAGATCTGGCCGCCCCTGTGTTCACAAGAAAGGTTTGATTAATGCCTGCAATATTGACCTACATTAGGCTCTTCATTTGGGCCGCTAATCACTCCTATCTGAATGAGATCACAGATATGACCTGATCCCTCCTGGCATGAGAGATGGCATGTTCCACTCTCCTGTCATCAAACTTCTCACCACCTTCTTCCCTGGGTCTATAAGACCCCTGTTGTGGTCTCCAGTAATCATTGTTATATCCTGAGAGATTTCTTCCACTCCTACATTCTGGAGACTTATGTCCAGTTTGCCCCCACCTATAACATTTGACAATATATTTCCTCTTTTGATTTGTCATGTCATTATATGTCATGTGTGATTGCGTGTGTGTCTGCGGTTGTAGGGCTTGTCTGCTTAATGTCATTAGTTTCTCAGACTGTCTTTCCTTCTTTTTAACCACATTTCTCTCATGAGATACTGCTAATTATCTTAGTTTAACTACATTTAGATCCTGCCACTCTGGTTCTGAGATCTGGATCCTTTGCCTTACGGTTTCCAGAAATCCTGAGACTGCTAGGTCCCTATGATGTGGATTAATTTTAATGTCTTCTATTCCTGTATATTTTATCATGTCTACCAGAGCTCACTGAATAAAACCATCTACACCCTCATTGTCTTTTTGTTTTATTGTAAAAAGTCTTTGCCACTCTACATGTACAGGGAATTTTACACCTAGTTGTTTACAAATATTATTAATGATAGTTAATAATGCATTAGTCTGCATCAGTTAGAGGTTTGTCTCCTTCTAATTGACAGACTCTAAAGAAGTCGGAAAGATCAGTACTAGAAGGCAGACAAGCTCTAAGCAACACACACCAATCTTTGTTCGTGGGCTCATGTGCATTTCCAAAATCCCTAATATATTTCTGGCACTTGGCCAAATCCTTAGTAGGGTTAGAGAATTCCGCTATCATGTTACGCAGTTCTGACCTAGACCATGGAGTGTACATTGTAACCATTTGTACAGGTACAACCCCTTTAGGATTAGCATTTCCAGTAGGCACACTTAGTGCTTACCATTAGTGTCTACACAAATTTGATCTTAACTTGTTGTTGACCTAGTTAAATGTGCTGGAGATTCATCTACAAATATGTTTGCAGATTGCGTATGTTCGCTAGTCACTGCATGGGCAGGTGGCGCTATAACTGTGGGTGAAGCGTGCGTATTTATAGGAAAAGATGCGACAGTATCCGGCATTGCAGTGGATGCGGCCGCAGCTTGAAGTGAGACTGTGGAAGCAGCTGTAACAGGTATTGCTGGAACATATAGTGCGGCTGGAGCGGCATGTGTCCCAGCACAAGGCCTAGTGCGGTTAGCATGTAACTGTAGTATGTGTGTTAGTGCAGATATTAATGAAGGGTCGTCCTCCTTATCACTATCCCCAATATTCCCCTTAACTAATTCCTCATCTAACACAGGATACAATCTAGTTACAACATACCCCACCAAGATCTAGATTAAGCCCCGACAGAAGGAAAAGAACACCTCCTAGGAGAGAACAGGATAAGGGTCATTTCAAACAACAGAAGATATTCTCCACCTAGGTCCCCCACCCATCAACAGCACCCAAAGGAGAAAACACAGGGGTATAGATCGAATAGAGATTATAGGGATCATGATAGAACCCCCTTTCGCACCCCTTTTAGAACTCCTAGGAGGAATTCCCACTTTGCCTGGGGGGAAGACAGATGGGTTGTAGTGGAGGAATGGCACAGAACACCTCACCAGAACTACACCAACAGACGCCCCAACCCCAATTATCATGAAGGAATTCCTCTACAGAAAAGATATGAATCCCTTAGGGATGACTATCACAGGACACCTTTTTTAGACAGGGGGGGGAGACGGGGATATCGACCGTAACCAATCCCACATTTAAGGTCAGAGGAAACAGCGGAGGGAATAGAAAAGAAAGGAGGAAAAAAATATAGGATTAATAAAAAGATGAAAGCTATGAATATTGGATCTATACCCTCCGATATTGCCCCCATTTCCACAAACAACACCTCTGTTTTTAATCTCAGTAACCATAACTTGAAAGAAGAAGAGGAGAAGATCCTCAGGAAAGGCCTTAAATTTGCACCGAGTAACATGGTTCAAGAGTTTGATGTCTTTGTCGACACCCAAAAATTTATTAGAAAACTCTGCTTAAAACGTTTTTTTCAAGACAAAGAGGGAGATTCTGAACAACCTTTGTGTACCAATCCCCCTCAAGACCCCATAACCTCAACCTCATCTTCAAATGTCGTAGTACAAAATCAAACTAAATTCAAACCTCCCTCTCTTTTTTACCCTAAACATTGTAAGGGCAATTATTTAGAAACTTTTGAGAAACTTGTTCTCAAGGATCTCAGAGCCCTACAACACAAGAAAAATATTAGAAACAAACCATCCAATTTATCAAAAAAGGAAAGGGAGGCTCTAAAGACCCTTAAAGAAAATGATAGTATAATTATTAAACCTGCGGATAAGGGGGGTGGATTGGTGGTAATGAATATATCAGACTATAAAACTGAGGTATTACGGCTACTTGATGATGTAAACACATGCAAAAGACTCAGAAATAATCCAACTGAAAGATTGCAGACTAAATTTCACTCCTGCCTTAAAAGCTATGTAGACACAGGGACGATTACCCAAGAACAGTTTCAGTACCTATACAACAAAGAACCCACGGTCCCAGTCATGTACATCTTACCCAAGATACACAAAAGCTTAATTAAACCACCCGGTAGACCAATTGTAGCCGGGACAGATTCACTTACTGCCAATCTATCTTCCTTCATTGATTTTCATCTTCAACCCTTTATGTCTAAAATGAATTCTTTTTTAAAGGACACTACCCACATTTTGAATATATTGCAAAGTTTAGAGTGGAAGGAGAATTATAAACTAATTACGGCTGATGTAGGGTCGTTGTATACGATTATCGAGCACGATAAAGGTATAGAAGCCACTAGAAAATACCTCACGTCATCCTAAAATTTCTTGTGGAAGGAATGGAGTTCATTCTCAATAATAATTATTTTCATTTCGATGAAACATCCTACATCCAACTCAGGGGTACAGCCATGGGGACCAGATTTGTGCCCAGCTATGCCAATTTGTTCATGGCAACATGGGAAGAAAACATCACTACCCAAGCAGGCGCAGATCTGGTCCTATGGCATCGATATATTGATGACATAATCTTTATATGGGGTGGTACAGATGACTCTCTTACAGAATTCTGCACCACCTTGAATCAGAATAATGAAGGCATTATTCTTACCTATGACATTAGTAATACTCAGGTCCACTTCTTAGATCTCACTATCTATATTGAAAATAATCAGTTACATACTATGAACTACACTAAACCCACTGACACTAATTCATTCATTCCGGTAACAAGCAATCACTATCATCCTTGGATCAGAAACATCCCAAAAGGACGGTTCCAATGCATCAAAAGGAACTGTTCCAAAAAGGAAACATGTGACAAACAAATATTATCCCTAAAAGGGGCGTTTATTGACAAAGGGTATTCTAGCGTTGCATTAGAACAGGCAATAGGAGAAGTAGAACAGATACCTAGAGAGGTCCTGTTAACTAAGAAATCTAAACAGGACTCTGATTCCCATCCACCTGTATCCTTCATAATCCAATATTCCAGTGATTACAAGGAGATTGAAAAAATATATAAAAAACATTGGAGTATTTTAAAGAATGATCCTAAATTAACCACACACATAGGGGAGAAACCCCGCTTTATTTACCGTAGGGCCCCAACATTGAAAAACAAGCTGGTTAAGTCTAGCTATGTGGGAGGCATTAAACACAAAACTGACCGCAATAAGGGTTTTTTTTTCGCTGTGGGATGTGTGTTATGTGCAAAAACTGCCCCCCAACATGCCGTACCACTAAAAAGATTGATTCTTTCAAATCCAATAGCAATAGCAAAATCTTTTCAATTCAAGATCACTTGCAATTCACGCAACTGTATTTATGTGCTTACATGTGTATGTGGAAAACGGTACGTAGGGCGGACTTCCAGACCTCTAAAAGTTAGATGGGGGGAACACCTCCGTAACATTAAGAAGGGACTCGAGACACATTCAGTCTCATCCCATTGCAAGGAGAGCCATTCATGCAATCCCTCCTCCATTGTGGACTTTTTGGGCGTTAAGTTACTTAAAAACCATTGGAGGAAGGATAATATAGCCACTAGATTGGCACAGGCAGAAATGAAAATCATCTACGAGATGGAAACACTTGCTCCAGCAGGTCTAAATTTGGACTTCGAACTTAAATGGTTCCTGTAAATGAGTGAGGGTATCTCGATACAGGGGTAGATGGATGAACCTACCATCCACTCGTCCTACGATCACACCGGACTGTCTACACCCAATCTCGTCCGATCTTGGAAGTGAAGCAGGCAGGGGCCCGGTTAGTATCAGGATGGGAGACCACCCGAAAACACTGGGTGACGTAGGTTGAGGATGATTTATGGTTGCACATCCCCACTGCGCATCGTAGTTATCCCTTCAGTATGAATAGCTCAAGTACCTTGATTTATTTCTGCCTGTTACCTTTGGAATTGGAACTCCTATCACAGAATTATCCTATGTTGCAATCAAAGAACCCCTCACATATTGTACAGCATTTATATATATTTTTTTGACAATACTCACTGCTACATTCTTAACGACTTACCCATTGCATATCAGAACCGGTCTTATTTTATGGACAGAGTGTTTTAAATTTCTCATTTTATAATTTTTTTAATTTATACCATTTTATATAAGGTTGTTTGTACCAGGCGTTGATCTTAGGCCTTTGTCGCAATGAGTACTACATTTTTATCTATTGGCAATGATGCACAATGTCTTCTTTATCCCATATGGGACATTAAGATTATAGGGTACACTTTTTATTAATATCATTAATTATATATTATTATTAATATTATCATTAATCATACATCACTATTTTCAGTCTTTTTCATAAATAACTAATGGACTGTTTTCTTACAAATCAGATCCTTAATCAGGAATAATCATTTTGTTTATCATGCAACATATGATGTGTAGAATAGATACAATTGTGGCTTTTTGTTTCGATTAAGGTTATTTCATGAAGTATGTATAATTATGTTAGATTCATTCCAGTATCATAAACTTTGAAGTGTGATTCTTCTTCCTCTCCTTTTTTAATTCAATTTGTTTTTTTGATAATAGAACCATACGCATTGCCTATTTTATAAATTATGTATGTATACTTTTGTTTATCCCAGTGTTCTAAATTTTAAAGTGTATTTTTTTCTTATTTAATTGGGCTCTTTTGATAACAAAACCACATGTATTGCCTATTCTTTTCCCTATAGTCAATATAGGAATCAGAATAAGGCATACAAGTTTGCTCCTTGGCTGCAACATTATGCTCCCCTCACATATAAGATCATCGGAGCAGACGCAAGGGGGAATCCCCGTCAGATACAACAACCACCTATATTGGTATAACAATCAATTTTTATTCACATGTTAGGGTCTTATATTTAATCAACAAGACCTTTCTTTCACCACTTACTAATAACGTTTTGTAGCTCTAATCATATGGGCAATACACGTGGAATTCGGGTATTCCCATTGTTATTGTCCTCCGAGTCACGTGGCAATAATGAACCAATCAGGAATTCGCTACCCCTATAAACAGGCCAGCCCCTCCATCGATCCACATTCGCTTTGAAAAAGGAACCCGATGGTTCTGAAACGCGTCAGCCGTCATCTCCCCATTGCAGCAGACGGCAACACTTGTTCCAAACACCGGCCTCCCTCCGCCGACATTCCTGAAGTCGCGGTAGTGAGGCAACGGACTTACCAACTTCTTCGTTGTGGACCATTGTGCACCTCTGCCATTTCCTCAGGAATTTGTTTCATTTATTCCTTAACTGTGATTATCTTATTGTATTTTTGAATAAATTTATTGATTTTACTTATATACTCTCTTTCCGAGGTTTCAATTGGGGATATTGGATCTTATGAATCAGCTGAGGGGCTGAGCCTTTGTCCACAGCATTCTCTGTCATAGACAGGATACCTGCGGTCCCATTGGACTTTTACTTTGTTTTACTGGACTTTGCATGTGATGTAATTACAAATACTCACCAACAATATATTGTATGATATCCGTTGTTGTTTTTGAAACGGGTGTAAACCTCATTGAAAAGTATTTTTGTATTTAATACAGTCAGACTGTTCAGAAACTTTAACCATTCAGCATATATATTTTTGTGGATACGGTTTTTTATGTCTTGTCTTTTATGCATGATATAACCACTATACTCATATGATCATTGATTATTGATTATCCATGGTACATAGCATGGGCCTGATCCAGCGCTACGAAAATTCGCAACGACGGGCGAATGCGAACGTACGCTCGTCGTATCAACCTACACGCCCCTCGCACTCCCATAGTAAAGTCCCTGCTTACGGCGGCTATACCCTACACTGGGTACGACCGTCGGCCGTACGAAAATGCGCAAAGAATACGCTGAGAAAATACGCTTAGCACGACTGTACTGTACAATTTAAATGGCTATCCCCGCCTCCCTGTAGTAAAACGGGCGCCCAGCCGACCATCGTAAAAAAAATACGCTCGCCGTGCGAAAAATACGCTAACGATACGCCCGCGCTCATGACGAGAATACGCTGAGAAAATACGCTTAGCACGCCCATACTGTACAATTTAAATGGCTATCCCCGCCTCCCTGTAGTAAAACGGGCGCCCAGCCGACCATCGTAAAAAAAATACGCTCGCCGTGCGAAAAATACGCTAACGATACGCCCGCTATTCGCTCATGACGCGCGGGCGACCGGAACCTGTCATACTGGGCATGCGCATTGCGAAATTTTCGCCGAAAATTCGCATACGATGAGCGTACGCTCGCTTGCGAGCGTTGCTCTGGATCAGGCCCTTTGTAGTTACAACATTGTTAGCAGTAAAATTATCATGGGAAGAAAAGTTATTACTATCAGGACAAACAACATTGAAACATGAATCATGCTTACCCCCTCCCATGTAGGGAGGAGGGGGAGGTGCTTGCGTGGGTATTGCGTGAGCAAGATTTGCGCGAACACGCGATGTGTTCACACTTGCGGTTGTGCGCGCTGGAGATGCGCTCACAGCTTTTTCGTGCCATTCTTTGCCCTCGTGTTGCCACAATACCAGACTTTTTATATATTTTTCCCGCTTCTTGTGTGATTTAACTTTACAAATTTGGACACTCACATTATTTAAAATGTTCTCATCAAAACTACCAATGGTTTGAAATCTTCTTTCACATGAACTGGTTAACCTAGACCAGTCTTTGCAATACTTGGTTGCAACAACACCATATTTCCTATCCATTAAAAACAAAGCCGACCCCAGCGGCATATGCGGTCTCTCCACAGTACATGATCCACTTGCCATACCCTGATTGAGCCTGCTGTCTGACCCATCTCGAGATAATCCTTTACCCATAGAAAAACCGTCTAAACTCTATAGGTAAGTAGTATCAAAGAAGCGTACACGTACTTACGCAAGAGTAACAATTCACCAAAATGTCTAATAACACAGCGTACAACTCAGTGTAAATATCCGCTATCAGAGCACATCAAAAACAGCGTTATCTTTTTCTCACTGTGAAAATCACTAAATCCTTCTACAGATTTCTCAATAGTCCGTCGGCGCAGCAAAACCACTTCATACTAGCTCACAAACTAAATGATAATAAGGCCCAGGACACCTCATCCAACTCATGGGAGGCAAACAAAACATGACTACTACCCCTGTTAAGCAGAGGGAATCCCTACAACAGACACTGTGTCCGAACCCTAGCCTTAAGGAATCCAACAACTTATTTCAAAGCACAGTAGTTTACAGTGTTCAACTCATGAATACTACAAGGAAAATAAAAAGCGTATGGCAACAATAAGATAAATACACGTGTTTGCGCTGTTAATGTGATCGCAAATGTATATATAACCAGCACTTTAAATTAACCCCGACTGGATTAGCGCGCAATTGCGAACTCACGCACAACTCTGTCCCAAATTCACAGTTTGTTTCCCACCTGCACTATGCAGAATTCGATCAACTGACAGAAAGGACATAATATTAGCAAATAAAAATATCACATTTACTTACCATACCATCCACCCTTTGTCCGTGGAGCGAATTTTGCGTGCACTGGGAAAAAACTTCCGCTCATGAGCCCCCAAATTGTTGAGTCAGTGTACCCAAAAAGTACGCAGTGCGGCAGTATGCAATTGAACTCAAATATACCTGAAATTACCAACAGTCCAACCCACAAAAGTGTGTTTTAGCTCAGCAGGGAA
>WWET01007487.1:20078-32908 GCA_011038615.1 Limnodynastes dumerilii | reverse complement strand
ACCCCTGTATGTCTCCAGTCACACTTTCTCCCCCTGTATCAATACACCCTCTCCCCTTTATCTATATTATAGTTATAATACCTTCTTATTCCTATGTGCAGTCTTTTTCCTTACCTGACTCTGAAGCCAGATCCTCTCCCCCTGTCACAGATCAGCAGCTGCAGTCTTCCATGATCAAGCAGCCTGCCCTGCACTGTGTACCATGTGACCGCAGCAGTCACATGGTACAGTCAGTTTCCTGTGAGGAGCCCAGTGCACTACTGGGAAGTCACAGGCTCCGTGTTGGAGCTCAGAGCCAGGGTATTAGCCCCAGCCTGAGCTCCTTTATGGCAGGATCCTTTCAGTTGGTGCTGCCTTAGTTTATCAAAGAGGCTCCATCAACCCCCTTCATGCTCCCCCCTGTGATGCCACTAGCTGAAGGGCCCTTTGATGTGTGGGGCCCTTGGTCACTAGCCCAAACTGCCCAGTGGTCAAGACGGCCTGTACAAATGTGTCATGTACGTTGAAAGGGCGATTATTTTGTGTGCAAAAAAACAAATTGATCTGAATCAGCCCCGTTGTGTACATAAGTCAGAAACCAGTGTTGCATACCCTCTAACATGACCCATTCCATTAGGTACAAAGGACTCTGCTCCTCAGTTTCCAACTGTCAGTTACTATGGTTACCATCTTTGTTGAAGAGACAAATAGTTTTTTAAATATCAGTTAAGTCATTTCACCAGGTGAGTGACAGTTGGAAGCTCAGGTGCAGAGTATATTGTACCTAATGGAATGGGTCATGTTGGAGGGTCTGGCGTTGTGTAATACAGTTAGATGTTTTTGTATATGAAATTCATCTATTTTAATATGTTGGTGTTTAATTTGCAGAAGATGCTTCAAAACTTCCATGATCTCAATCCCGGAACAGCAGGGGGCAGTAGAAGAGGTAAGGGGCGATTATTGGGGAAGGGACTATAAATTTATTTTACATAATACACTGAAATCAGAATTTAATGTCGTTGAGCTGGAACCAGCCCTTCATAAAAGGATCAGAAAACGCACGCATTTTGTGACTGCACATTCCCAGTACGGATCCTCTGGGCTCTATACAGGAAGCGTTATCGATACCAGTGCGAGACGGGGCAGGATGTGGGTGACTTGCACGCTAAATGGGAAGGGGGTATGCCAATAATACAGTGAGAGCCCTCCGTACTATTTACACTTCCAATTCATCCTTTTAGGTGAGGAAGCAGTGGAAGTTTTAAGGTAGGGGGACTGCTATCACAGACTCTCCAACATGACCCATTCCATCAGGTACAAAATACTCCGCTCCTGAGCTTCCAACAATCAGTTACTATGGTAACTACCTGTGTTGAAGAGAAGAATGATTTTTTTTTTAAAACATCAGTTAATACATTATATCCAGGTGAGTTACAGTTGGAAGCTCAGGAGCGGAGTCCTGGCGGAATGGGTCATGTTGAAATGTCTGCTGTCAGAATTCTTTGCAAGTGCAGGAAGCAGCCTCCCCTTCCCCCCGCAAGGAGGTCTGGGCTCGGAGCTTCCAGCAGTAAGTCTGGATTCAGTCTTTAATTATTAATATTTATTATCATAACAAATTCATATTTACCTCTTGTACTGTTAATTCATTTGTTTCATTGTTAATAATGGAGGATGTGAAGTTGTTGCCCTTAGCAACCAATTAAAGAATGACTTTATTTACTAAACACATTTTAGAAAATGATAGATGAAATCTGATTGGTTTGTTTATAAATAAAGAAAGAGAAGCATTGCCTATTCTGGAAAGTGACCCAATAGCCAAAATTACGCCTGATTTATACATTTACTGAACAAAAGCCAAACAAACTTTTATAAAGATATTATTGTCAGGACCTTCATTCATAGAGGAGTTTTTATTTTGGTTTATGATTTGACATTTGTTTTTTTTGTTTTTTTATTATTAGTGGAGTGTTGTGTGGTTTTGTTTTGTTTTGTTTTGTTGTGTGGTTTTCAATGAAATAAATGTATTTTTTAAATTCAATATAGTACATTAAAATCACCCGTGAGGGTCCACACAATTTACTGTACCTAGCACATATCTCTTAACATTGCGGGTACGAGACCCTGGCTGGTAGGCATGGATTTGCTACAATTGCATTACATTTGCTGCAAACAGAGAATACTAATGTGCAGAGAGACCCCAAACAGGGGGGACACTAGCAGCTAATCCCTTATAGTCCGGGGACCTACCAATCCCCAAAAATTAAAACAGATATATGGATAAAGGGTACTCCTGAGGTGTTGGTATTAGTTAGCCCCTTATGTATTAAGACATGTCCAAGCGTTTCAATATGGTGATGGGGTTCCACGAAAGGTAAGTCAGTATTCTATCCCCAATCCCCTTCCTAACCCTCCCTCTAAGGCCCCCCCCCCTAACCGCTACGTAGACGGTGTTGCACTATTACTACACATGCGCAGTTTTGCGAATTCTCTAGGATCTTAAATATACGCTCCTAAGTGCCGTGGAAATCGTATCTCTGAATCAGGCCCGAAGAGCTTAAAGGTATCAGCGTAAAGTGCTGCAAAAGATTTTGACGCGTTTTGGGCTGGTCCGCCCTTTCTAGAAATGAGAAAGGATGGACCAGCCCGAAACGCGTCAAGTCCTTTTCCATCACTTCATGGCGATACCTAACCCACCACCATGGCGGCATGGTCAGCATACTTATCCTGGGACTTTTAACCAACGTGTTTCCTCAGCACCCGGTCTAGTGGCACTCAGGGTGTATATTGCCTTCATTATTAATTTTTCATTTGAGTATCTATCTTGAAGAACCTTCATGGACCCCCATCGCTGTACTGAAATGCTCGGACATGTCTTAATACATAAGGGGTTAACTAATACCAACACCTCAGAAGTATACTTAGCGCTTTACCCTTTATCCATATATTTGCTACAAATGGGATGTGGTCTCAGGTGGGAAGAGGGCGTGGTCACACCCTTCAGTAGTGTCTAGAACGCTGATAGTGCAAGGGATCCCTTTAACCCCTCCCCTCTGTGCACAGTGCTGGCAGGTGTGCAGGGCTCCCATCAACGCTGCTTTCCTAAACGGTTTAATGAACACACTTCCTGGTCCAGAGTCACCACTTGCTAGGTAGTAGCCAGGCCACAAGGAGGTACAGAGGGAACACCTGCACTGTTTGTAAAGCCCCAATTCCCTCCCATAGTCCAGAGTCTCTGAGGTTCCATATCACCTCAGTGTTATAATCAATAACGTTCCTCTACTTTACAGGAGAACCTGGATGTAGAGCCATATCATATCTATATGCAAACAGAAAATACCATCTATGATAATGCGAGATAAATCTGCAGAAGCACAAATACATTCAACAGATCTGGACCCTGGATGGATGTGTGAAGATAGGACCATGTTGGAAATGAACGGATAAAGGGGATTTTCTAGTCACAGGTCTCTCATGGTCCAGTCACCAAATAGCTTCTGTATTTATCATGAATGATGTGAAGTGCAATATGTGACATTACCAGGGTTGATGGAGTACTAATAACAGAAACGTTGCCCCCTGATGTTACCCTTTTTCTAAAATAATAAAAATACATTTATTTTGTCAAACCTTTTTCTTTTTTTAATAACCGCACAATACAAAAAGTTCACTGGCTGCCGCACAATACAAAGAGTTCACTGGCTGCCGCACAATGCACAAAGTTCACTGGCTGCCGCACAATACAAAAAGTTCACTGGCTGCCGCACACTGCAGAGCAGACACTTCAATATTTACCTGCAATGATTGTTATTTAAACCCCAAAAACTTTGGACCAGATTCAGAATTAAGAACGTCTGGTAACTTACGCACGCAAAATGCGTAAGTGGAGTGATTTCTATTCAGAGCGCGTGTGCAGACCACGGAGATACGAAGCGTAATTGGAAAGATGCGTAAGTAATTTCCGCACGTCAAAAAATCCGTACGAACATAAAAGATCGGACAGATTATTAATTAGTAGGCGTCAATCGGAATGTAAATAGCAAAAAATAGGCGTGGTAATGCAGAAAACGTGCGGTTATATATGCGAACGTTTAACTTCCGTCACATATACGCACGCTAATGATAAGGCTGCTTTCACAACACGGAAGTGATCCGAAATTCATTACTTTTGCAAAACGTACTTATTTTGTATGAATGTGCGGATCTATTACGAACGCAGGGAAAACACTCTTAATTCTGAACACGGTCCAATGTCCCCCCCCCTGTACTTATTACGTGCGTGCGGGAGTCCGTGGTTACGCAGCCATAGCGGGGAGTGAATGTCCCCTGCACTCCCTGCTGTCGGTAGTAAATCTGGACACTTGTGTCTTACGTGTCCAGATTGCTACCTTAACCGTACGGCTGCAGACATAGTCGTAACAGGGCTTGCCCCGCCCCCACCCCTCATTTACATAACCCCGCCTGTATAGCAGGGATATGCCAATCATAAATGAAGGGTAAGCCTCTTCTGCGTGCATAATGATGTATGTAACTGTGTTACGTACGTCAGTACTTACATAGTCGGAACATCTGCCGTGCGCAAATGACTTTGGGCCTGATCCAGACCTACGCGCGCAAGCGATCGTACGATGGTCGTAAGCGTAAATTCGGCAAAAAAACGCACTGCGCATGTGCAGAGTGACAACTTCCGGTCGTTCTAAAGACCTTTTCGTAGCAGCGATTCGGGCGTCCGTATTCTTTGCGTTTTTTCCGACGGGGCTTGTTTCTTTTACGACGTTAGTACGGACGCTGGAGTTAGAGAATGTAGGCGGGGGAGCCATTTAAATTGTACAGTATGGGCGTGCTTAGCCCGGTACGATCAGCGCATCGCTACGAAAATTCGTACTGACACCGGGAAAAGTTAAGGTAGGGTTCAGCCGGCGTATGGGGGTAAAGGTAAGGGGAGTGTCGTGGGAGTGAAAGTTTTTACGCTGGAGCAATAATACGCTCCGCTCTCATGCGTAGGTCTGGATCAGGCCCTTTGTTTCTGTGGCTGGCAGATTACCCCCCGGCCTTTCATGCATTTACCTATAAATTGATTGAGTGACTTCCATTCTTTCATGCACCTGTTTGCATTTACCTATAAATTGATTGAGCAACTTCCATTTTGTGTGTAGACGTGCATTAGTCCCCTGTCGGCTGTTGGTCAGGATTTGGGTCTTTACCAGTTTCTCTGTGATCTTAACGACAAACATATCAAAGAAAAACATAAAAAAGTTGCCAAAAATAACTAAGAAAAATATGTTTTTGTATTAGCCAAAATTGACAGCACAACATAAAAAAGTCAAGTTTTTGACAATACTCGTGATTTGGTGCAGGGTAAAGGATTTGTGCTACATTAAATTGAATTATTTTACATTCATCAGAGTTGTGGACACAGGAAACATTACTAACTCACTGACTAAAAATAAAAACCACAATGGAAAAGAATGCAAAACATTCAAAACAAAACATGTTTCACAACAGAAACACAGATTACCTGAAGGTGGGTAATGGCTACCAAAGAAAATGAGATTTTGTATTGGTCTAACAATGAGTCAGAATGTGCGTCACAAGAAAACATCTCAGCATTTATACAAGACAAGTCCCTGAGAGCAAAATCTATGTCAGTCTGTTTCCTCCATGCCACCAAAAAACATAGATGCAGGAAATTATCAAGTCGTACAGTCTATAATAGGAAGCTCGCCAGCCCATAAGCCTTATCTCTTCTAACAGAACCCTGGAATCTATTTTTATGTGGATGGAAAGTAAGCAAAAATGCATCATAACGCACCAGAAATTCGCCTCGTGAAATGCTTTCTCCATGAAGAGCAAAACTATCCAATATGCAGCGATATTTCATAGTTACATTTTTTATACTTATATGCGTGCCCTTGATCATGGCAGGTAAGAACATTTCTGTATTTATTATTTTCAGTTCCTCTTATAACAAATGTAACAATCATATTATTGTGTATCACAGTATTATATAACAACACTTCTGTATATTAATAGACAGAGACAGAGCCTTGATCAAGCAAATCAAACATCTGGCAGTTCTTAATATGTATGTAGATAGCGGTAATCATTTCTCACACACAATTTTAATTCATTCTTATTTTTGTTAATGTTTTTGTTATTTTAATACTTTAATATTTGAATATGTTATTGTAATAATCGAGGTTTATGTTAATGTCTTGCCTTCATTTAGTGTAACGCAAGATTTCACTGATATCTAATATGCCGTTTTATACATGGATGTTTAAGTCATTAGGACAAATTCAGACGTCATAAAGTCTCCCGACTTCCGAATGCTGAGTGACAGACCTCCGTTTGTTTAATGGGTCTGAATCCGGCCCCTTATCTCACTTGCAATTAAATAGACTGAACCAGATTCAGAGTTTGAAAATTAGAGGAAATCAGGTGGAAATTTACACCTGAGCAATACCTATAAACTCTTATGTAGACTCGGGCTTGGAAACATCACATTTCAATGCTAATGCTGTTTGCAACAATAAAAATTTGCCTCCCCTGCAATTCAACATGGTTGTGCCCAGGTGTAACTTTAAAACTGTTTTCCTCTTATTGTTACACTCCGAATCCAGTCCACTTCAAGCTAAACCTGTTTTCCAATGTTTGAGATTATCTAAATATTATATAAATCACTTGGTCACATAAGAAATACATTTTTTTTTACTATTGTATATATGTAAATATTAAATTGCACATTGTCATTTTTAAATTCAAAACTTCTTTAAAAAACTAATTGGACACGTGTGTAGTGCCCCTGAGTGTTGGGAGAGTGGAAGAGTTGGGAGAGTTTTGAGCACAGGTTGGCGTGAGGAATGTTGCTAAGCAACGGTCAGCTCTTGGAAGATGGGATCAGTAGCGCGAGGGAAGTTTTTTAGAAGGTTCTTGGGGGCGAAGGAAATGTGTGGAAAGGGACCATTGAGTGGCAGTTGGTAGCAGCGGTTGTGGAGAGTAGGAGTGACGGAGGAGCAGATTGGGAAAATGTATGACAATAACACTGAGAAGAGTATGACAATAACGCTGAGAGAGGAGAAGGAGAAACATTGAGGCAGAATAGGAGAGAGTGATGTTGGTGGAGGGAAACGGGGAGGCGGCGGAGCAGATTGGGAAAAGGTGTTGACAAGTACCGGGTGATCGGATCGAGGAAGATGGTGGTGTTGGTGGTGGTGCAAGAGGTGATGAATGGAGGAGCAGATCAGGAGGAGAGTCGGTGGTGGTGAGGAAGAGTATCGGTGGTGAGCTGAGGAGACGGCAGTGGAGACTTTGGTAGTGACGGTGGTGGTGAGGAATAGTATTGGTGGTAAGCTGAGGAGTGTCAGTGGAGCGGCTTGGGAAGAGGTGTCGCGATTGTGAGTGGAAGGAGTAACAGTTGAGTAGATCGGGGATAAAGTGACGGTGACGGTAAACAAGGGAGTGACAGCGGAGCAGAGTGAGAGAAGCCACAAGGAGTAACAACAAAACAGTGTTAGGAGCGTGTCGGTGGCAGTAGCAGAGAAGGGGTAGCGGAGGGGAGAGAAGGGGAGAAGTGTGAAAGCAACAACGGGGACTACTGAAAGTGATCGAGTTAATGTACTTTGCCTGTCACAATTGTTTTAGTTTCTCTTACTATAAGTACACAATCGTGTTTATCAAATACATTGTTTATTGATGGTATTTATAAATGAATTCATTGTTTTACTGTGTGTTGATTAATTAGAAGTAATTTAATGGTAGTATTTGTAGTTAATTAAAATATTGTGATTGAGGAGAAGGAAGTATCAAATATTCAATAGGAAATTGATTGTAATTGTTATTGATCTTTTTAATTACCAATTTATTGTGTTAAGTTGATGTGAGGTTATCAGTTCGCTGGTCGAATTAAGGAGTATTTTCTATCTTGAATTTATCATTAACATTTACTCCAATTCTAATGTGTGCAAACTAAAGGTTTCTGCTTAATGAAAACTAAATTTAATAAGTAAAACAAAATTTTAAAATAAAAAGCTAATTTATTGTGCATTTACTCTGAGTCGTTCTTGTTCTGTTACATCGCTCCTCAATTCCTAACTCTGACCTTGACATTCGGTCTTCACACGCGCACATTTGAAACATTTTACATTTTTAAATATATAGCTTTCTTTTTACATAGAAACAAAAAATGTTTTATTTAATCCCCCAAAAAATATTGTCTGCTATTATTTTCTCATAATGATATTACAGCCTACATCGCAATTCTATTTATATTTTATGTGCATTCTACTTAGGTCACTTAGCTGTAAATTCATTTTTGTGAAATTAACCTCATGTTGTTCATGCCCCTATGGGAAGTGTGTGGTTTAATGAATTAATATAGTGGCCTCGGTAAGGGTTGAAAACTTTTTCTTGTTATTTATTAGTAACAAGTAACCACAGACCACACTAGTCAATAGAAAGGTGCATGCAGGATATACATGATCAGCTTATCTAGACTACAGCAAGGCTTCTGACACTGTGCCAAGTCGCAGACTGTTAAATAAGTCAGAAAATTTAGAATTTAAATCTCCGGGAATATCCGGGAGACTACCGAAATTCTGGCATTATCTCCCGGTATCCCAGAAGAGCCGACAAATCTCCCACAGTGGGTGAGATTTCATGCAAACCATGGTCTCAAATCCTGCCCCTCTGAATGGTAACACTACAATTCTTAGTGTTACTAGAGAAAAGGTGGGACTTGACACAATTTGCATAATCAGGTTCCACCCCACCCCCAGTAATACTAAGAAAAATGGCACTGATGGTCAGGGGGCAGGGCTTCAGATGTGATTTGCATGTATCGCATCACCAAGCTCTGCCCCCATACCGGCATCTATGGCTTTCCTCCAGGATCCCCCGAGGGAAGCAATGAAAGTTCAGATGGTTGGCTGTATCTTGGTTGCAGGATAGAAACACATTCTAGGGATGATGACCAGCAGAAATCCCCAGTGATTTGTACTTGACCCAGTGCTATTTAATGTTTTTATTAGTGATATTACATGTGGTATTAGACACAGCAGGAGGGGTAATATATTGAACCTGATTCACACTTAAGAGTAAAATTGTGAACTTACCTAAATATACGCACATGAAAAATCCGCAATACAGATTCAGAGAAAAGAAAGAAGCCGCTTAACCCCTCCCCCGGTGTCGTTAGAGCAAAGTACGGACGTAAGTCTTTCCTGCGTATAATTAGGTACATGCGGACTTTATTAGCTGTGAATCGGTTGTGCGTTTAGGTGCTTAAAATTGCTTAAGATTCAAACACGCTGATTAGGCTTTGGAATTGTAAAAAAATGTTTATTTCTAAGAACAGCTCATACTCTCATTAACAAATGTAACCAATCATAACCATTACAAATACAACTTATAAGAATAATCATGATCCTTTACAATACACATAAACACATACTGCATGAAGTTATAAATAAAATGATCCACTACATATAGAGTCTTTCATAAAACATGTAAAAAATAATAATTTCAAGAATTATGTATGCCTGTGTTTTCTAAAGCTTTGCTTGCCAGTGAATGTTACTAAATCATGTACTTCATGTTTGTAGTACTGTATGTATTTTTTAAAGAACGCTTTAAGCTCTACTTTGATGGAAACAATCGTACATTCCGAGATAAACCATCTTCTTTCTCCAATGTCGAACATGTTTAATTCATAATTGTTCTATAGTCACACTGGAAACAGATGTCACAATAACTGTAAATGGTGATATGAAAATGTGACAATACATTTTCTAACCACAGCCTATGGGTAGATCCTGCAGAGTGATTATGAAATGTCACTGATCTGTGGGAGGTATAGAGAGGATGCTTAAAAATGTTGCAATTGAGTTTGAAATGAGAAGTTGGGTGATTTCCTGAAATCAGGTGTTCTACAATTCTTACATCAATTCTCATCGCTATAGATTTTTTTAACTTCCTATTTTGCAAATACATTTACATTAAACCATGTGAACGAAAGGAAGAGACTGCTATACTGTACTTATAGTTGACTCAGACACACTGTCATATATAATAATGAATGTAACAGAGTTCCTGGTCTGCACTTGTCTTGGCTCTCCATTACTGCCTCTGTCATCTTCCATTGTCCTAGGGTCTCCCCTCAGTGATCATAGCTACCTGTCCAATCGCTAGCCGGTCACATGCTCCAGACAGCCAATAGGAGCGAGGAGCACTCTATTTAAATCACTGACATAGTTGCATTCAGGGTCATAGGACTTAAGCCATAGGACTAACAGGGGATTTTTCTGGTAAACTGGTGACTTCTGGAGGCCACTCATCAGTTCTATTTTTATATGAAGAAACCTAGGATGTATTGAGTGGTGGTCACTAGGATGCTGTATGTATTGAGTGGTGGTCACTAGGATGCTGTATGTATTGGGTGGTGGTCGCTAGAATGCTGTATGTATTGGGTAGTGGTCACTAAGATGCTGTATGTATTGGGTGGTGGTCACTAGGATGCTGTATGTATTGGGTGATGGTCGCTAGGATGTTCTATGTTTCGGGTGGTGGTCACTAGGATGCTGTATGTATTGAGTGGTGGTCGCTAGAATGCTGTATGTATTGGATGGTTTTCGCTAGGATGCTCTATGTTTTGGGTGGTGGTCACTGAGGTGGCAGTGACTACCTGCATTATGTAGAGGTCACTAAAACCACTTTATTGGAATGTGAAATACTTTTCAGCAGTTTCTTTATTCTGTACTAATCCAGTTTACACATTTTTTGAACCCCACATGTGGCTGCTTGCAGATTTTTTTTTTCCAGGACCACTTTAAGTTCCCAATGCGGCCCTAGTTGCATCTATGGCGGTACAATAAGTGCAAAGTATTTGTTCCTGGTTCCTGTGTTCTCCCAGTGCTCTTTTTGCAGCTTGCTTCTAGCATGAGTGCTGCCCAGGGCAGGGCGTTGCTGCATTCCACCATTTGCAGCTCAGACCGATCAGCTGATCGCTAGAATGGGAATATGTGCGCATTTTGCGATCGCACAGTCTGGATCCAATCCATAAAGTGATCTTAGAAACACAGGACCAAATCATGAAGTCAGCAACTGCAGCGGTCAGAAGTTCATTCGCAGAGGTAGTGGATTTTAGAGGGAGAATTGCTTTGCAATTCTAAAGTTCGTACATGTCACGAGAGGCCACTTCCCCCATATGTATGAACTTCCGAACACAGGACCCAGCGTGATCGAAACACTTACCACACAAAATTCTATGTGGTATCCTATGAAATTTCTGATTCACATTACCACCAATAGGAGAGCAGGGCACTCCGTATGGAAGTCAGCTGGATTCCTTAAATAAGGATTCGGTCTCAGATCAGCGCATAAAGCGTAATTCTGAAATACATAGTCCTAGATCTGGACCACAGCCTCCCTCTTAAGTCAAATCATTACGTACAATAAAAATTTGATGGTTGAAAACCCCAATACAGTGTACATACCACTTGATTAATCAATGTTATTTTAAATTGTTATTGATTCAATTTTTTCTTAAATAAAAATGATTGTCAAAATTGTTTAAAAATGACAGAGTTGCTGTTTCCTGAATGTAGCTACACAAACTTATATTGTTATTATAGAGAATACATGACATATATTTAATATATATATTGGGCCGGCCCAAAATTACGCAATGGAGGCTAGCATATGAAATTTGTATCCATCATTCCATACATGGAGGAGAGGGCAAATGCCCTGCAGTCCACTCACACGTATGGGCCTTCTATATAGAGAACCCTACCTTAAAATGTCTGCATGCAGAAGGCAGCGAACGGAATGGAGGATCATATGTAAGGGCTTTGGAGCGCACTTACTGTATGATGATTACACCCTGGACTGCTATATCTGGTTTTGCCTCTAGGGGCAGTTCTGGAGTTTTTCATAATGTGGACATTTCTACTACCTGCCCCTAGAGGCCGCTGTTTAACATTCTCTCTGTCACTAATCATGTAATATGATTGTTATCCTACACCTGTGCTCCAGTTTCCAGCTCAAGGTGTGGGTCAATGCTTCTTGTGCTGCATTATTATTTGCTCTTCTCAACCGTGGTCCCTATTATCTGGTTCTCTTTGTCTCTGTTTAGTTTGGATCCCTGCTTTATACCAGCCACGCTGCTTACTCTGTGGACTTTATATGGACTTTCTTGCCTATTCCCTGTGCATTAACTACACCTGCATATTACTCCTGTGGACTCATTTGGACTCTCTGCATTCCTGGTATCCTGATGTTTATTACCTGTTATTTGTACTTCATTTCTAATTACCTGCATACCCCTGTGTTGCATTCCTGTTCCATCCATGTCATCATGCAATAAACCTTACCAATTCCTGAGCTAAGCAATCGTAACAACGATACACCTTTCTATGTCCACTCACCATGTGTATCTCATATGCATTGGTGAGTGGGCCCGCCCTGCCATCGGAAACTGAACTCCGCACAGAGCGCAGCATTGATTGGCTGTGATCTGATGTGCAATTCAAGTTGCTGCGTATGCACAGTACCAACTAACTGCTGACTTACAAACACTGGGCTGGATCCAGACTTAAGTAAGTGCTTGAAATTAGTTACTCCTGGGCCAAACCATGTTGATTGCAGGGAGTCATAATTTCATCTGTTACAAACAGTATTAGAGTTGAGAGGTGATGTTTCCTATCCCAAGTCTAAATATCAGTGTGATAGTAACGCTGGTCAGTATCTGTGTAATAATATAATAATAATATAATAGTATTAGAGATAAGAGGTGATAAATAACAGTGTGATAGTAACGCTGGTCAGTATCTGTGTAATAATATGATAATAATATA
>WWET01007487.1:3519-19603 GCA_011038615.1 Limnodynastes dumerilii | reverse complement strand
TAGTATTAGAGTTGAGAGGTGATAAATAACAGTGTGATAGTAATGCTGGTCAGTATCTGTGTACAGTAAGCAATTCAAAGATATATCCCTGCATGCAAAGAATACAATCACCTTGACTAGAGTGAGAGCCACAGATTTATAAGCCGCAGCTGACAATAATGGGGCCTTAACCCATATGATATAACAAATATATACAATGGATGGGACAGAGCAGAAATATAAATATAATAATTGTGTAATGTAATTCAATGCTTTGTGATGGCTGAAGAACGACAATGGTGTATAATAAATAAATAAAAGTATTTAGTATTTAATAAATGTAATCAATAAAAGATACTTCAATATCATTAGAGTTCCTGAATTATAAATTAGATAAAATTCACACAAATTATCCTCCTCCGTCAGTCCAGAATTAATGCTCTTATCCGTTTAGCAGATTGTCGGGTGGTCAGCCCGGCTGAAGCTCAATAGTTACAGAAATCTGTAGTACTCCAGACAATGGTGGTAAATGTAGTTACCGCCAAGCGAATGATGAGGTTACTCCTGTTAGTGACAGCTCACGCTGTAGAGCTCTCAGTTTTTCATCTCATACCATATACCACAGACTTGGTCACAGAATGCAATAAGTCAGATAACTCCGAATCCATGTACGGACAAAGTCTCCCCCAACGATGCGTTTCGTCACTTTCTCAAGCTGATTGAAAATGCACCTGTAATAAGGTGGGGACAAGCACTAAACATTGTAGTACAAACTAGTGAATAGTCAGCTATCAAATACCGACATACAAGTATAATGTACTATAAAATATCTTATTCTAGACATTCTATGACACCTTTGTCGTTATGGCACAAATGTTCTAACAATTATATACATATAAAAATAATAAATAAAATGAAATTCTCACATTCTTAATGCCTACAAAAAATAAGTAATAACTGAATATTAGTAAATAAACACACGTGTTTATCCCAGGAGTAACTAATTTAAAGCACTTACTTAAGTCTGGATCCAGCCCATTGAGTATGTAAGTGTGCTGTCTATATTAATTCAGGATCCGGATCCTTGTTTTCATTTCCCAGATTTTTATTTAATTACTAGATTTTAGTTTTACAATTTTTCTTGCGATACGCCCCATAATAAATGATTATTTTTTTAGATCTCTGGACATGCACACACCTTCCCCAATCGAATTCTAGCATGCGTAGACCTGCATGAAATCGCAAAGCCCATTCTCTATCACACAATATGTCCTCCCTCAACCAAGCTTAATGAGAATGAGAAGCCTTAGAAAGCTGAATGTCAACATGGACCTCAATCGAGGTGACAGGATTCCCTTGCAATTTCCTGTCACCACAGCAACCAAAATGAAGAGAAACAGCAGATTTTAGCATTAGTCTGTGTAACTTCAGTGCCACCTAATGACAGCAGTACTGGTACTGCAGGTGGAAAGCACAGGACAGCATACTCAGTATTATATATTTAGATGACTGTTTCCTTATCTATTTGATAAATTTTAATCTACTAACAATAAAACAATTCCCTATGACATTGATTTTGAAATCTACCCTTTCCTTACTTTCACATGTTACTGGACTGTTTTCAGTGATATTAGTCCTCATTTCAACTAGTTTTTCTTTGTGGATTTCAGTATAATTTCAAGTTAGATATAAATCACAAATTCACAACAAAATCACTACACTAAAAGTAGACAAACATAGAGATTATTATTGAGGTAACCTTAGACTGAGTTAATGTTTATTGCAATGCTGTAATCCTTTCTTTCTTTTTTGAAACAAGTTCTTTAGTCAATGGATTAAACATAGACACATGGAACGGCCATGGGCACTTGCTTTGCTCCAATTCTTGGCAACATTTAAATAGACTCCTTTGTGATGTACAATTTGAATGGAGGTGGTTTTGGGGCATCTTAGGTGCTCTATGCTCATTACAATAAAGATATCTTTTATATTAGCCATAGCTCTTGTACTTAGCTCAAGTGTTAATGTTAACACTCATATTAGAATTTTTATGTTGGACAGTATCTTATAACAAAAAGCAGTGTCTGTTAGCCATGAATATTAGCCACAACTGAACACATTGGGGCTGATCATAATTACTTAAAAAAATGTAAATTAATTGTAGACACATGTAAAGGCCATAGGTACCAGCTTTGACCCAAGTTTTGCCAACCTTTATATAGACTCCTTTGTGGATCAACATGTGGGTTTATGGCATCTCTGGTGCTCTATGGTCATTACATTAAAGATATTTTTTATATTAGCCATGACTGATCTGGACTAATCTAGAGTAAGAAGTAACAGAAAAGTGGAGCTATGTTGCAATGTGAGGTATGGAAATACCTTATTTCATTTTATATACAAGGAAAATACTTTGCTTTTGCTTATTGCATAAAAAGTTGCATAAAGTTGATCATGTATCAACTCTAATTCTGTTTAAACTTGCTTCCATCTTTTTCTTAACATGGTTTTGTTGAGGTGTTTATGTTGCAATTGCACTCAAACGCTAAGAGTCCTTATTTTATTATATTTTATAATTGGATACAAAACAATAAAATGTTGCTTCTTCTTTTACAGATGTGTCATCAGTTTCTGTCGCAAGTGATACAGATATAAATTGTACACAAGGAAATGGGGAAACGTTTGATATGGTTACGTGGAAGGTCCATCGTCTAGATGGTTCTCGTTGCTATGCTTCCAGAACAGAAACACAGACTTTCAACAACTGCAGTGACCGACTGCATATTAGGGATAATAAAACAAACACAGTGTCTCTCAGGATACAAAACAGCACAGTCTCTGATGAGGGAAATTATACCTGTGAGCTTGTAAATATTAACGGAACTTTTTCCAGCCACCATATGTTACAAGTATTAGGTATGAAAATGTTCCAGCATTGTTTTAAAGTTCTGATACTGTTTTTTTTTTATTTAAAATAGAGAACTTATTTCTTAGGGCTTTGGAGAGTAAAGGTATTTATACAGGGGAGCCATATAAGAGTAAAATAACTCCTCTGTGCTTAAGGCAAACCCTGGCTCCCTATGCAAGGGGTTACATGGGGATCACACATACCGTATTTTTCGGACCATAAGACGCACCTGACCATAAGACGCACCTAGTTTTTAGGAGGAAGAATACAGAAAAAAAATATTTTGAACCAAATAGTGTCCAGCACCCAGCATCACCCATCATGTCCTGCACCTAGCATCACCCATCAGTCCAGCACCCAGCATCACCCATCATGTCCTGCACCTAGCATCACCCATCAGTCCAGCACCCAGCATCACCCATCATGTCCTGCACCTAGCATCACCCATCAGTCCAGCACCCAGCATCACCCATCATGTCCTGCACCTAGCATCACCCATCAGTCCAGCACCCAGCATCACCCATCATGTCCTGCACCTAGCATCACCCATCAGTCCAGCACCCAGCATCACCCATCATGTCCTGCACCTAGCATCACCCATCAGTCCAGCACCCAGCATCACCCATCATGTCCTGCACCTAGCATCACCCATCAGTCCAGCACCCAGCATCACCCATCATGTCCTGCACCTAGCATCACCCATCAGTCCAGCACCCAGCATCACCCATCATGTCCTGCACCTAGCATCACCCATCAGTCCAGCACCCAGCATCACCCATCATGTCCTGCACCTAGCATCACCCATCAGTCCAGCACCCAGCATCACCCATCATGTCCTGCACCTAGCATCACCCATCAGTCCAGCACCCAGCATCACCCATCATGTCCTGCACCTAGCATCACCCATCAGTCCAGCACCCAGCATCACCCATCATGTCCTGCACCTAGCATCACCCATCAGTCCAGCACCCAGCATCACCCATCATGTCCTGCACCTAGCATCACCCATCAGTCCAGCACCCAGCATCACCCATCATGTCCTGCACCTAGCATCACCCATCAGTCCAGCACCCAGCATCACCCATCATGTCCTGCACCTAGCATCACCCATCAGTCCAGCACCCAGCATCACCCATCATGTCCTGCACCTAGCATCACCCATCAGTCCAGCACCCAGCATCACCCATCATGTCCTGCACCTAGCATCACCCATCAGTCCAGCACCCAGCATCACCCATCATGTCCTGCACCTAGCATCACCCATCAGTCCAGCACCCAGCATCACCCATCATGTCCTGCACCTAGCATCACCCATCAGTCCAGCACCCAGCATCACCCATCATGTCCTGCACCTAGCATCACCCATCAGTCCAGCACCCAGCATCACCCATCATGTCCTGCACCTAGCATCACCCATCAGTCCAGCACCCAGCATCACCCATCATGTCCTGCACCTAGCATCACCCATCAGTCCAGCACCCAGCATCACCCATCATGTCCTGCACCTAGCATCACCCATCAGTCCAGCACCCAGCATCACCCATCATGTCCTGCACCTAGCATCACCCATCAGTCCAGCACCCAGCATCACCCATCATGTCCTGCACCTAGCATCACCCATCAGTCCAGCACCCAGCATCACCCATCATGTCCTGCACCTAGCATCACCCATCAGTCCAGCACCCAGCATCACCCATCATGTCCTGCACCTAGCATCACCCATCAGTCCAGCACCCAGCATCACCCATCATGTCCTGCACCTAGCATCACCCATCAGTCCAGCACCCAGCATCACCCATCATGTCCTGCACCTAGCATCACCCATCAGTCCAGCACCCAGCATCACCCATCATGTCCTGCACCTAGCATCACCCATCAGTCCAGCACCCAGCATCACCCATCATGTCCTGCACCTAGCATCACCCATCAGTCCAGCACCCAGCATCACCCATCATGTCCTGCACCTAGCATCACCCATCAGTCCAGCACCCAGCATCACCCATCATGTCCTGCACCTAGCATCACCCATCAGTCCAGCACCCAGCATCACCCATCATGTCCTGCACCTAGCATCACCCATCAGTCCAGCACCCAGCATCACCCATCATGTCCTGCACCTAGCATCACCCATCAGTCCAGCACCCAGCATCACCCATCATGTCCTGCACCTAGCATCACCCATCAGTCCAGCACCCAGCATCACCCATCATGTCCTGCACCTAGCATCACCCATCAGTCCAGCACCCAGCATCACCCATCATGTCCTGCACCTAGCATCACCCATCAGTCCAGCACCCAGCATCACCCATCATGTCCTGCACCTAGCATCACCCATCAGTCCAGCACCCAGCATCACCCATCATGTCCTGCACCTAGCATCACCCATCAGTCCAGCACCCAGCATCACCCATCATGTCCTGCACCTAGCATCACCCATCAGTCCAGCACCCAGCATCACCCATCATGTCCTGCACCTAGCATCACCCATCAGTCCAGCACCCAGCATCACCCATCATGTCCTGCACCTAGCATCACCCATCAGTCCAGCACCCAGCATCACCCATCATGTCCTGCACCTAGCATCACCCATCAGTCCAGCACCCAGCATCACCCATCATGTCCTGCACCTAGCATCACCCATCAGTCCAGCACCCAGCATCACCCATCATGTCCTGCACCTAGCATCACCCATCAGTCCAGCACCCAGCATCACCCATCATGTCCTGCACCTAGCATCACCCATCAGTCCAGCACCCAGCATCACCCATCATGTCCTGCACCTAGCATCACCCATCAGTCCAGCACCCAGCATCACCCATCATGTCCTGCACCTAGCATCACCCATCAGTCCAGCACCCAGCATCACCCATCATGTCCTGCACCTAGCATCACCCATCAGTCCAGCACCCAGCATCACCCATCATGTCCTGCACCTAGCATCACCCATCAGTCCAGCACCCAGCATCACCCATCATGTCCTGCACCTAGCATCACCCATCAGTCCAGCACCCAGCATCACCCATCATGTCCTGCACCTAGCATCACCCATCAGTCCAGCACCCAGCATCACCCATCATGTCCTGCACCTAGCATCACCCATCAGTCCAGCACCCAGCATCACCCATCATGTCCTGCACCTAGCATCACCCATCAGTCCAGCACCCAGCATCACCCATCATGTCCTGCACCTAGCATCACCCATCAGTCCAGCACCCAGCATCACCCATCATGTCCTGCACCTAGCATCACCCATCAGTCCAGCACCCAGCATCACCCATCATGTCCTGCACCTAGCATCACCCATCAGTCCAGCACCCAGCATCACCCATCATGTCCTGCACCTAGCATCACCCATCAGTCCAGCACCCAGCATCACCCATCATGTCCTGCACCTAGCATCACCCATCAGTCCAGCACCCAGCATCACCCATCATGTCCTGCACCTAGCATCACCCATCAGTCCAGCACCCAGCATCACCCATCATGTCCTGCACCTAGCATCACCCATCAGTCCAGCACCCAGCATCACCCATCATGTCCTGCACCTAGCATCACCCATCAGTCCAGCACCCAGCATCACCCATCATGTCCTGCACCTAGCATCACCCATCAGTCCAGCACCCAGCATCACCCATCATGTCCTGCACCTAGCATCACCCATCAGTCCAGCACCCAGCATCACCCATCATGTCCTGCACCTAGCATCACCCATCAGTCCAGCACCCAGCATCACCCATCATGTCCTGCACCTAGCATCACCCATCAGTCCAGCACCCAGCATCACCCATCATGTCCTGCACCTAGCATCACCCATCAGTCCAGCACCCAGCATCACCCATCATGTCCTGCACCTAGCATCACCCATCAGTCCAGCACCCAGCATCACCCATCATGTCCTGCACCTAGCATCACCCATCAGTCCAGCACCCAGCATCACCCATCATGTCCTGCACCTAGCATCACCCATCAGTCCAGCACCCAGCATCACCCATCATGTCCTGCACCTAGCATCACCCATCAGTCCAGCACCCAGCATCACCCATCATGTCCTGCACCTAGCATCACCCATCAGTCCAGCACCCAGCATCACCCATCATGTCCTGCACCTAGCATCACCCATCAGTCCAGCACCCAGCATCACCCATCATGTCCTGCACCTAGCATCACCCATCAGTCCAGCACCCAGCATCACCCATCATGTCCTGCACCTAGCATCACCCATCAGTCCAGCACCCAGCATCACCCATCATGTCCTGCACCTAGCATCACCCATCAGTCCAGCACCCAGCATCACCCATCATGTCCTGCACCTAGCATCACCCATCAGTCCAGCACCCAGCATCACCCATCATGTCCTGCACCTAGCATCACCCATCAGTCCAGCACCCAGCATCACCCATCATGTCCTGCACCTAGCATCACCCATCAGTCCAGCACCCAGCATCACCCATCATGTCCTGCACCTAGCATCACCCATCAGTCCAGCACCCAGCATCACCCATCATGTCCTGCACCTAGCATCACCCATCAGTCCAGCACCCAGCATCACCCATCATGTCCTGCACCTAGCATCACCCATCAGTCCAGCACCCAGCATCACCCATCATGTCCTGCACCTAGCATCACCCATCAGTCCAGCACCCAGCATCACCCATCATGTCCTGCACCTAGCATCACCCATCAGTCCAGCACCCAGCATCACCCATCATGTCCTGCACCTAGCATCACCCATCAGTCCAGCACCCAGCATCACCCATCATGTCCTGCACCTAGCATCACCCATCAGTCCAGCACCCAGCATCACCCATCATGTCCTGCACCTAGCATCACCCATCAGTCCAGCACCCAGCATCACCCATCATGTCCTGCACCTAGCATCACCCATCAGTCCAGCACCCAGCATCACCCATCATGTCCTGCACCTAGCATCACCCATCAGTCCAGCACCCAGCATCACCCATCATGTCCTGCACCTAGCATCACCCATCAGTCCAGCACCCAGCATCACCCATCATGTCCTGCACCTAGCATCACCCATCAGTCCAGCACCCAGCATCACCCATCATGTCCTGCACCTAGCATCACCCATCAGTCCAGCACCCAGCATCACCCATCATGTCCTGCACCTAGCATCACCCATCAGTCCAGCACCCAGCATCACCCATCATGTCCTGCACCTAGCATCACCCATCAGTCCAGCACCCAGCATCACCCATCATGTCCTGCACCTAGCATCACCCATCAGTCCAGCACCCAGCATCACCCATCATGTCCTGCACCTAGCATCACCCATCAGTCCAGCACCCAGCATCACCCATCATGTCCTGCACCTAGCATCACCCATCAGTCCAGCACCCAGCATCACCCATCATGTCCTGCACCTAGCATCACCCATCAGTCCAGCACCCAGCATCACCCATCATGTCCTGCACCTAGCATCACCCATCAGTCCAGCACCCAGCATCACCCATCATGTCCTGCACCTAGCATCACCCATCAGTCCAGCACCCAGCATCACCCATCATGTCCTGCACCTAGCATCACCCATCAGTCCAGCACCCAGCATCACCCATCATGTCCTGCACCTAGCATCACCCATCAGTCCAGCACCCAGCATCACCCATCATGTCCTGCACCTAGCATCACCCATCAGTCCAGCACCCAGCATCACCCATCATGTCCTGCACCTAGCATCACCCATCAGTCCAGCACCCAGCATCACCCATCATGTCCTGCACCTAGCATCACCCATCAGTCCAGCACCCAGCATCACCCATCATGTCCTGCACCTAGCATCACCCATCAGTCCAGCACCCAGCATCACCCATCATGTCCTGCACCTAGCATCACCCATCAGTCCAGCACCCAGCATCACCCATCATGTCCTGCACCTAGCATCACCCATCAGTCCAGCACCCAGCATCACCCATCATGTCCTGCACCTAGCATCACCCATCAGTCCAGCACCCAGCATCACCCATCATGTCCTGCACCTAGCATCACCCATCAGTCCAGCACCCAGCATCACCCATCATGTCCTGCACCTAGCATCACCCATCAGTCCAGCACCCAGCATCACCCATCATGTCCTGCACCTAGCATCACCCATCAGTCCAGCACCCAGCATCACCCATCATGTCCTGCACCTAGCATCACCCATCAGTCCAGCACCCCTAACTCTGCGCTGGCAGTTGAGATCTTAAGTGACGTAGTAGCGTATATTTAAGATCCAAAGTGTCAGCCCGCGCCCACTTTCCCTCATTTCCCTGCCTCCCCCGCCCATTTCCATGCAAATCCTTAAGATCTTAAAGATTCGAAGCACTTAAGATCTTACGAATATTCCGGGACAGTCGGCATCCCTGACATAAAGCTGTGCAGTGTGAGTTCTTTGTGCAACAGTAAACTATTTATCTGCATGCTAGATAATTGAAATGAATTAGCCCCCCTCACATTGGAAAATGGTTTAGCCCGGCTCTACACTTGCACCTGTTTTGCCTGTACTTTTGAACTCTGTATCAGCCCCCATGTGACTGAGAATCCAGGTACATAACTAACGCGAGGGAGGTGGGGGCTGCTATATTGAGCCCCTTTACTCTTTCACATCCATGGCAGTTACCCCGCTCATGTCCTCTGGGTTAATATTTGTCAGGTCACTTGTGATTCTCGGTGTTTGCAGAGAAAATGTAACAGAGAAAAATGCAAGAAAAATAAAGGTGAACGAAAGACAAGTAATATTCTATGTTTTATTCTATAGACCGTGCTTCAGGAAGGAAAAGAACGACGTTCCAGACATGCGAGTTAACCCCACAGTGGTGAGAATGTCGATAATGTAGATTATGATAGATAGGGGGTCTTTTTCATGCGTCTTAGTTGTAAGTTTTTTTTTCTGGATATTGCGCTATTTGGCACAGTTTCAGGTGTATGGACTTGTCTGCCCTCTGGTTGTCACATGCCGTCAGTAACGACATATAAACAGCTCCCGGAGACCAGTCTTTTCCTCAAGCAGTGGCGGCAGGGTAATTCCCACCCACTGCGCGCTTCAGCTGTCAGCTTAAGCGCCCAGGTCATTGCTTAGCAACCAGGATGCCAGCCAATGCAGCTGATGGCGGGCTCTCTCTCAGCCTGCTATTGGTAACGCTGCCTGGTAAATGTCTGGCGCTCTTGTCAGCTGGCACCGGTTATAGCTTCCGTTTTGGTTAGCCTGTCTGCTTCTTGTTGCTTTCCTGCGCCATGCTCTTTGCCTTTGATCTTGAGTGTCCCATTGTTACCCTGTCTAGTCCCTTGCTCAGCTCCTGTGTCTGCCTTCCCCTCACTCTCTCCTTAGTGTTTAACCCCTCTCCGTGTTAACCCTCCCTGCTCCTGAGTGCAAGTTTCTGTTACCCCTCTGGGGGTCCTCCTCTGGTTGACTGTGTGTGTATTAGCCCTGGTTTGTCTTGTCAGTCCTGTTCTGTCTTGTTCCCCCTCTTCCGTCATTGTCACTGCTCTCTTTCTTTCTGTCTCTCTATCTTTGCATTCATTCTTCCTCTCCCGGGTGAGAAAACCTGATAGGTGTCCTGCAGCCCAGACTATCCCCACCTTCAGAGACTCTAGTGAACACCAGGTTAGACTCCGCTTCCTGGTAGTGTCGTCCGCCACATCTTCAGGATCTGGGTTCCCTGACACCCTGCCCCTAGCCTGTACCCAGTGGTACCATCTCTCCTCTACTGTGAACACTACCTGTACCATTGGTGGCAGTGTTATGGGATTGTGGAAATTCTTGTACACTGCACATGCCCTGCAGTGCACACATACTAGAAAACATGACCTGTCAGTAGCTGGGTCTTGAGCTATGAAACATTAGACCTCTCTAATTCACCCACTCTGCCTATTCTTTAAACGCTTCCTTGTAAGTGCACAATTGTCTTACTCTGTTTCCTTTTTTTGTGTGTAATTACAATCCGTGGTCAGCTTTATGCTACTTTCTACCTTACAGTTTGTGCCATCTTTTTGTTTTTTTGCTATCATCACTTCTGGGCTGGTCATTTTTTTTTTTAGCCATTATTTTATTTTTATATATAGACAATGTAGTATTGACATGGACTTCAGTTGAGGTGACAGGGCTCCCTTGCAAGTGTCCTGTTACTGCAGCAACTACAGTTCAGAGAAATAACAGACTGTAGCATTTTCATGTGTAGTGTGAGCGCCATCTATTGGTTGGAGCACTGGTACTGCAGGGGACTGTATAAACAGATATGACATTCCAAGGACTAGATTTACTGAACTGTGAAAAAGGTAAAGCCCATAGCAACCAATCAGATTCTAGCTCTCACTTTCCTATGACATCGTTGATAACGTCATCTAGAATCTGATTGATTGCTATGAGCAACATCTCCATTTTTCCCTAGCCCCAAGTTTCTATTTGTTTTTATCAAGCTTGTGTGAGAAACATAGAAAGTGATGAGAGATTATGCCATGGGCCATCCAGTTTGACCCTAGACGGTTGGACCTTCAATTTAGTTCACATTTATGATGTCCTCATATTTACCCCAAGAATGTTCAAATTAGCCTCCACCGCTTCAGATGGGAGGCTATTCCACTGATAAACGACCCTTTTAGTGCAGAAAAACGTATTTCCTCTAAATCTACCACCCTTCAGTTTCTACACAGGCCCTTGTCTACTACTAAATCTCATGCTGAATTGTATTACATGCTTATTGGATTATTGGATTATCCTAATGCAATATGGCCATTAAAATGGAGTGTGGGTGTGACTTTGAAATATGGGGAGGGGCTTTTTTTATTTCCATATTTCTACCTGACATGTAAGTTCTGCTGTAATTATTAAATGGAACTTTCTAACGTGACCCATCTCTTGTTCTATACAGATTATAGAAGATGTGGAACCATATGCTAGCTTTACTCAAAAGGTGAATACCATTTATAATTCTACAAATGAACTCTCAGAAGCTAAAGCTATAGACTGGAAGGAAAGATATTACCACTGAAGACTACACCCGGCACCTACACATAATCCTCTAAAATATGTAAATTATTTTATTCTTTTATTTTTATTTTACATTTATTAATAAAATGAATTTCTTGACACAGTCAGACCTCAGTTATTTTTAAAAGGGATTATTAAATATTATCCGACACTCAAATAGCCAATCTTTAAAAAGATATTCCGACTTTTGGGATAGATCCTCAATATAACTTAAATGTAACTATTACACAAATTCCCCAGCAGGGGGCAGTGTTTCATTGATTAAAATGACAATAATAGCTGTTAGTAACAGGAAATGTTTGAAGTTCTAAGTAATATATTAAATAGTGTCTACAGCAGGTGTATAACAAAAATATAATAACATAATAATGAAGTAAAATGAGATAAAAATAATAATATAAAAAGGTGGTTAATGGGTTCCTGCACAAAGGGCTCAGATAGGATGTGTGTGTAAAGGTTAATTACAGTAAATGGTTTCTCCCTAGTGGCATATCTAGGGTTAATGCTCCCTTCCCCCTGTCCATTACGTAGTATTTAAAAACAATAAAAATATATAAAAAAAAACAAAAAACATTTTCTTCTTTTTACATTTGATCCCAGCCCCCTCCCACTGCGCCACAGAGAAGCTTCTTCCGGGGGTGGAAAAACACTTTTTGTCGGCCCTGCAGGGTAAGGGGCTCAAGGTGCCAGGAGGCATAACCAGCTCACTGGAGATCCCCTGCAAGTATTCTGGACACATTTAACAGCATTGCAGCAGATCCAGACCTAGCTACACAGAGCGCTGGTAACTCTCTACAGGGGAGGGCAGAGTAGGCTAAGAGTGATCATAGATTCCATGCGTGTGAGGATAGTGCACTCCACTCGCACTCCTGTCACACATACAATGAGTATCTGTGCCCTGAACCCAACCTTAAATTTTACACACACACCCCTGTCCCTAAGGGACTTGTTCTTAATGGAAGATTTTACGTGAGGGCTCAGCAAATACTGAACACGGGCTCTGATTCACACTTATTACATGCGTATTTTTAGGTGCAGGTAAACTGCGCACGTCCAGAACACAAAGTTATGCATGGGATCCAGCTGTTACGCTCGGGAATCCGCTACGCATGTGCTTAGTGAGATAAGAAGGAGCGTGCCAGACCTATGTAAGAAGGAAATTAAGTAGAGTGGGCGGGGCAAGGCATTTAAATGGAGGGTGCGGTTTGCTAAGTACGCACATCCTTAAGCAACTTAAGCACAAGGGCCTGATCCAGAACACTAGGACAGCGGGCGTAAGCGTAACATCGGCTTTTCAGCCGATCTGCGCATGCGCCGGGCAGATGTTGCCAGGCGTCGGGGCCATATGCCCGCACAGGGGGAGTGTGCGTCAAAATCAACGCTGATACGCTGTGCTTTAGTAAGCACAGCGCATCGGCGTAGGTCTGGATCAGGCCCAAAGATTCGCACAGACAGTTAAGGTAGCCCTATGGACGCAGAAGTCAGCTAAATTCCATAAGAACGAGGAGAGTGACATGGGAAATTTAGTTGCGTATTTTTTGCACGCACTTATTCCCCTCTTAACTCTGAATCAGGTCCTCTGTGAGGTCGCCACAACACCGTCGTCTGAATGGGTTACTTTGTGCAATAGAGAATCATTCGTAATGTGTTCCGATGCATAAACACCAGGCTCCTGCGTTTACAGTACAATTAGCACGGGGTGTTTACTGCAGGCATTTGAGATGTGTAAGTACCATGTCATACAGAATTGTGAATCTGCTCCATTGTCTCTCCTGGAGACTGTAGGTATCTGATTATTTATTAATATTAGATTTGTATCCATTACTGTTTCTTTAGGAACCACTCTTTATTCATGTATAGTTACATATTCATGTGTGGAGTGTGTATATTCTCCCCTTGTCTGTGTGGGTTTCCTCTGGGTGCTCCTGTTTCGTCCCACATTCCAAAAACATGCTGGTAGGTTAATTGGCTGCTGAATAAATTAGCCCTAATGTCTGTGTGTGTGTGTGTGTCTGTGTGTGTGTGTGTGTCTGTGTGTGTGTGTGTGTGTGTGTGCGTGTGTGTGTTTCTGTGTTAGGGACCTTAGTATGTAGCTGCAATGGGGCAGAAACTGAGGTGAATGTGAACTATTCTCTGTAAAGCGCTGCGATATATTATATAAGACAATATACAATTTAAAGACAAAAATCTGTTAATAATTAAACATTTATGTGAAGTTGTTAGGAGAATATCTGTGATTTTTATCTGTACTTATTGCTAAATTGTTGTTAAATTGCCAGGTAGTAATAAAAGTGGACATATTTTTTAAGCTGGTCATACACTAAAGGGATTATTGGTCTGATCCTTTATCAGGAGATTGGAACAATGGGCCTGATCCAGACCTACGCCAATGCGCTGTGCTTAGTAATTGCACAGCGTATCGGCGTGCACTCTCCCCGACACTCCCCCTGTGCAAGTGTATTTTCACTCGCTTACGCCAGCTGAAGGCTACCCTAACTTCAGGCGGCCTAAGCAAGGGAAAATACGCTTGCACAGGAGCGTATGCCCGCAAACCCCTCCCTCCCTCATTAAACTACCTCCCCCCGCCCACCTACACTAACCTGAACGTAGTAACGCTGGGGGACGCCCCCTTCAGCATTACTAGGGCGCTGCTACGGAAGCCCACGATCGGGCGTTGCCGTAGCTACACTGGGCAACATCTGCCTGGCACATGCGTAGATCGGCTTTTAAGCCGATCTTACGCTGCTGGCTGGTGTCTTAACGCCAGCCAGCGTAGGTCTGGATCAGGCCCAATCTCCTGATAAAGGATCCAACCTCCAAGGCTGCAACCTTTACTGTGTGGGAAGGGATTTTTATTTTCCCCTAATGACGGTAACATGGTAAATAATAAATAATACCTGGGTCTGATCATTTTATATAGCCTAGTGTGTAGCATTATCCATTCATTGCACCCTGTACCTCCACCTCCTCTGATGCTAATTAGTACACAGAAAAACTCCCCAGATAACGCTGCATTCGCCCTTCGGACGGTCATTGTGAAGATGTGAGTGTTAGGGCAGGAAACTTATCTCTCATAACAGCTGTTATCTTCAGGGGACAAAAGGCAGGAAAACAGAACATAAGATTTGACAGTTTTAGTGCACTGAATTTTATTCTATTAAAGTCACAGAAGTCCTTTATTTTTTACATTTACATAAATGACACGTATTCTATTAAGTGACAATTAAATAATCTGTAGAAAGGGCCTCATCATCTAAATGCACTTGGAAGAACCACATAAAATAATCTTTTATGAGCATTCTCTTTATGGACCTAAGTGTCAGAGGCGGAACTAGCAAGTTGTGGGCCCAGGTGCAAAAAATCTGCTTTGGCCCTGATGATATCCCAGGTAACCCAGTGGCGAGCTTCGGCGGTGCGGTGATGACGGCTGTGGGCCCTTGTATCAGCATGGCGATGCCGTTGCACCTGTTGCACCAATGGTAGTTCCGCCTTTGCTAAATGTAGCTCTGGGCATAACAGTGAAGCTTCCTCTTGGTATGGACCATTCATGCGGCTCACAGCTGTCGGCACAGCTATCTCATTGGTGGCCAGTGGCACAGGTTCTGGCTACCAGGAAGACAAAACATTTCAGGCATTATCGCTGCGGTGCGAAGTCTTATGAGTGGTCCTGGCTGTTGCCTAGCATCTATGGGAGGGTGGTCCAGTGGTCCTTGCTGATTGGCCAGTCTCCCTGTCAAAGCACTGGCGGGAGTAGCATTTGCTGCCAGATCCTTGCCGTTTGGGGCTTTTGGGATCTGTTATTAGCGCTTGTTCCATCTAAGCACCTATTCCACATGCTTCCATCTGGTGTGTGTTTGTGTGAACTCTCCATCTCGTACCATCAAGCTCCCAGCCTTTATGAGGGAGTACCCACTCTCTATTTGTCTTACCGGCCCCCCTTGTGTGCTATTTCTATCTTAGCTACTGTCCTTGTCCTTTGTTGTTGGGGGTTGCTGTTCAGTCCCGCGAACCGCCACATGCCAGCAGCCAAGTCTATCCCCACCACCAGGGGATCGAGTAAACACCTGGCTCTCGGTTAGACTCCACACCCAAGCATGTGACTACCCATAAAGGAGTAACTTATCCCTAAGTCTAAACAATGTAATAGTATCTGTGTAATAATATAATAATAATAATAATAATAATAATATAATAGTATTAAAGATGAGAGGTGA
>WWET01007486.1:37753-50827 GCA_011038615.1 Limnodynastes dumerilii | reverse complement strand
AGTTAGGGAATATGCTTATCTATATAGAAATTCTTATAAAATGGACCGATAAACAAAAATAGCATATATAGAAACAATAGTGTCTGTCTGGATTTCCTCTTCTGTGGGGGTTATTTGCTGGTGATGTGGAGAGGTAGAGAGAAGGAGGTGGTCAACCTCCTCCAATCTTATGGGGAATTATTTACAGATTTCTACTCTGACCGATGTCACTGAACCCTCTGCGAGGACTCCTCTGTCTTCTAGCAGCTCCCATGTTCTAGGAATAGTATGGGGACATAGATATTGTTGATGGCGCTGACAGGGAATTGGAGGGGGAGCTGCACATGCTGACTGGTCCACAGTTTCTGGAGCTTGAGATGTGATGGGCGTTGCCTGCTGAGATGGCGGCAGAGTGGAGGTAGAGCGGCGGCAGAGTGGAGCAATCTCATTTAGCACCATGCCGTTCCTCATTTTCTTGTTCATTCTGGTTCCCTTGTCCGCAGTCAGTTTGTCTTCTCTCTGACTCCGCAGAGTGTTATTGATGCTGAATAATCATCTTTATGTACAGGTAGGTTTAAAAAAAAAAAAAATTATTCTGATTCTAACCATTGGAGCACACGCCATAGCATCACAACGTGTGGATGATACTGTGCATACGTATAATGGTGAGGAGCAGAATGGCTTTTATATATATTGATTACATATATAACCAAAACTTTTGACTAATTGATAAAACTATAACCAAAACATAAATGCCTAATTAGAAATATACCATTTTTTTTATACAATGAAAGCATAAAAATAAAATATATAAAATAAGATACGAAAGAACATAGGACCTATTAACTCAATTGAGAGCTGAGGAAAGAATATAGATCAGGGGTCCTCAAACTACGGCCCGCGGGCCATATGCGGCCCGCGGAGGACATTTATATGGCCCCCGCCCCCCCGTTTACATTGCTGTCGCCACCCGCTATCTCCGCTGGCCTGCCTGTTATACTTGTAACAGGTGGAAAAAATTTTAACTCCATTTGCGGGCTGCACTGCGCCGCGACGGCAAGCTGAGCAGGCTGGGGGTTTACAGATATATATGGACACAAAGGGGCACAGAACAGATATATATGGACACAAAGGGGCACAGAACAGATATATATGGACACAAAGGGGCACAGAACAGATATATATGGACACAAAGGGGCACAGAACAGATATATATGGACACAAAGGGGCACAGAACAGATATATATGGACACAAAGGGGCACAGAACAGATATATATGGACACAAAGGGGCACAGAACAGATATATATGGACACAAAGGGGCACAGAACAGATATATATGGACACAAAGGGGCACAGAACAGATATATATGGACACAAAGGGGCACAGAACAGATATATATGGACACAAAGGGGCACAGCACAGATATATATGGACACAAAGGGGCACAGCACAGATATATATGGACACAAAGGGGCACAGCACAGATATATATGGACACAAAGGGGCACAGCACAGATATATATGGACACAAAGGGGCACAGCACAGATATATATGGACACAAAGGGGCACAGCACAGATATATATGGACACAAAGGGGCACAGAACAGATATATATGGACACAAAGGGGCACAGAACAGATATATATGGACACAAAGGGGCACAGAAGAGAGTAATGAATTTTACTTCATTTTAAATATTGTATTTGTTCCTGTTTTGTTTCTCCACTTTAAAATAAGATATATGAAGCGTGCATAGGAATTTGTTCATTGTTTTTGTTTTTACTATAGTCCGGCCCTCCAACTGGCCCCCTGTTTAAAATGTTTGAGAACCCTTGATATAGATGGTATATTGCAAATTGGGAGTTTTGGTGAAACACCCAGAACAATCCAATTGTGACTAAAGTCTCTAAACAAATCTTTAGGGGATGTTGATACTTCCAAGTAGTGTAGAGAAAGTGTTGTGCAGTTAATGTTGTGCAGGGCTTGGGTGGGGGCAGATAGTGGGGTGTAGGGCTTGGATGGAGGCAGGGGTTGGGGGAAGTTAGTGGGGTACAGAGTTCGTGTGGTGGAAAAGGGTTGGGCGCGGTCAATGGTGTGCGGGATCTGAGTGAGGGTAGGGGTTGGGGGCTGAGTGAGAATGGGGGTTGGTGGGGTGCAGGGTTCAGGTGAGGGCAGTGGTTGGGTGGCAGATAGTGGAGTGCAGAACTTGGAAGGCAGCAGGGGTTAGGGGCAATTAGTGGGTGCAGACTGTTAAACACACAGTACGTATTCCAGGATGTGGGTTGGTTTCACCGCCTGGACCCTGAACTTTCTGGGGCTTCAGACGGGTGTTGGGGTCTTCACCACTTCACTGTCTGACAGCCAGGTGACAGTCTCGAAGTCGTCCTCCCAAATCAGCGCATCCACTTCCTGCCAGTACGGCCACCTACTGGAGGTGCAGGCTGCAGACATGATCAAAGTGCACGTGAGTGGCCACGGCCATCAGCGGCCAGTGGCCGGATCCTCTGTTATTGCCTTGTGGGAGCAGCCTCAAGGAGCACAGGTTGTCCGGCAGGCTGCAGAGCCTCAGCCCCTTGTCGATTACCAGGTTCTGATGGGAGCCGCGCGCCAGCTCCAAGGACACCCCAGGTGTGCAGAATCAGCCACCAGGTGTCAGTACCCTGGGGTAGCAGGAGATCTGGGAACTTGGGCTACAGCCCTGCAGTCCCCGGGTTTCCTGATCTCCTACTACCCCGGGGAGCTGACACCCGGCGGCTGCTGCTACACTACTAGGGTGTCCTCAGCATGGTGTGAATGTTGGGGCACTTAGGGGGGAGGTCGGGGCAAGTAGTGAATTGTGGGGCACTTGTGGGGGTCAGTGGATGTAGTGAATGGTAGGGCACTTGGGGGGCATTTTCGCATCGCAACGGTGTGGACGCTATTGTGCATGTGTATAATTGTGAGGAGCAGAATAGCTTTTATTTAGATATATATTAGTAATATATACACAGTGATAAATAAGCTTGCATTTTAAACTGGGACTTGCCTCTAGAAGTATCTCTTTCCCCAGCACTAATAAAATGCAGATGTAACAACTTAAACAGGTGTTCCACAAAACACCACCTCAGTAAATAATAAAATGTATAAAGTCACAACAGCGCTGTTAATTGTAGTCCTACAGTAGCTAGAAAAACTTCAAAAGACAGTCCAGGATTAAATGCAGGAGATGTCTGTGATCCCAAAAATGTCACTCACAGTAGTAAGCCCAGAAACATTCCTCCTATAGACTTCCCCACAGCGGACCATGTAAACAACAAGACAGAGGGACGTTAAGTAAAAAAATGTTAATACCATACCAAACGCTGCCATAAGCCTGCATTAACTCAATAGTTCGGATCCGCTACAGTGTGGGAGCCCCCTCCCACACTGTACACTTTACATGCTTCCCCCAGCCCGCTTTAGTGGGCGGAAGGGAAGCACAGCCCATTTTCCGGAAATGGGCTCGGACGGAACTATAGTAACCCTAGCGTAACATCTGGAGGGCGCTTGCGTGCGCAAGTCACCTGATGTTACTAAATCTGAATCCCATCTGACCCATTGTTAGAAAATCGGAGGAGTGAATCACAAGGGCAGCTCGTACCTAGCAGTGTTTTAATGGAGCAGAGATGGATGAACGGGAACCCAAAAGACGACGCTGCCAAACTGAGACTGGGTTTGAGCTGTACGTGGACACACGATCCTCCCCACCAATGCATTTCAGCCGGCCTTTCTCAATTTAAAGTGGTACTAGATAGCAATGAGGGGTTTAAATACCCCTCCTTCTTTTCTCATAGGAGGACAGTTTTAAAGGGAAAATAGTCTCCATATCCATGTAGTTCCCGACAATTAAATGCAAACATGACAGTTTTAAAAGGGAATTAACCTCTTTACCAATACAATATGTCCCAGCCAATGAAAAACATGATTTACAAAGTAACACATTCACAAATATGTTTAAAAAACAAATCAGTTCGTCCAGAGAAAAAACTTGGATTATTTAAAGTCAATATTAAAGATATGTATAAATTCTTCTAGATACATTAAACTCTATACCGATGTAACATGCTAGACAATTGATTACAAACATGATTACAAGCATGATATACAGTTCATTGTTACAAATGTGCTTCAAAAAACAGTACATAGGTGGGACAAAAAGCCTGGGTTCTTTAGGGCAAATACCCAGAATAAGAAAACATTCAAAATACGTACAAATCAAGAGTCATATAAATTCAAAGACAATATTTACACAGAATAAAATGGATTACATATGAGTAAACATAATACAAATTTTTTTAAAATATTTATTTCTTGAAGCACACCAAATATACAGACAACAATACACATGCTATCAAAGAAAAAAAAAAAAAAAGGACAGAAGGGTACATTACAGGTGATGATGGGTTAAAAAGAACACATACCATATCTCAGCGTACAGTTACGGAACAGATCTGTTAACAGAGTACAATTATTATCCTCCCAGTTTGACAGGTAAACTCAGATATCAGGACCTGGTCATTCCACCTGTATCCAATCTCCTAAGAAAGTCAAGGAGTGACCAGAGATATTAACCTTGTGCATTTTTGTCTGGAGCACATGTCAAGCAAACCAACACCTTTAGTCCTATTTATATTTCCCACTTCCAGTCCCTGAGGAAGGTCGTTGAGTCCGTACATGAAAATAAACTGCGTAAAACCTAAATAGGAAACTTTATGAAAGAGACAAGGAAGGATCCTCAAAAGTTATAGGGGGGTCCCGCTCATACAGCCGCAATTCAAACCACATGGTGTGACGAAAGCAATGCCAAAGTTGGGTCTTGATTTTATCTGACAAGACTTCAATAAAACCATGTGGTAAAGAATTTGTCTATGCTGTGGTCCTTTTTTAAAGACGCTTCCATCCAATCCATCTTGAATAGGTAGAAGAGCTTGGCTCTGAACATAACCATCGAAGGGGGGGAGGGTAGGGCCCAAACCTGGAGAACAGATTTACGTGCGGCAGCCGAGACTGCGAATAACAATTTTTTGCAAGCGGGAGGGATTCTCTGGTTAGTAGGGAAAATCCCAAAAACCGCCCATTTTGCTGTAAGGGAGAAGTAATTAACCAGGTAGGTGTTGATAAAACTAGCCACATTGAACCAAAATTTCATGATTGCCGGGCAGTCCCATAAACAATGATAAATGTCTGCCCCCGGGAAACGACACTTCGGGCATCGATTATCCTCAAATACCCCCATTAGAAATCCCCTAGATGGAGAAATATATGTTCTATGGGCAATGTTCAATGCCATCTCCTGATAAGTCATAACAGGAAGCAACCTTGAACCCTTCGTTATTGACCGTAAAATTGCCTCTGTGTCTAGATCGGGAAAACTCTCTCTCCACTGAGATATCCCAACTTTCACTTTGGAGTAGTCGAGTGGGGGTTTGAGAGTGTAAAGCTATAGCTCTGCGTGTTGGGGGTTTGTTAATTAGAATGGAATCTAATGGATTTTTCCTGTCTAAGGGAGAGAACATACGCAGCACTTTACTAGTGTAGTATTGGGCCTGGAGAAGAGACATTTGTGCCAAAGGGATGGTGTCATATTTATTGCAAGCTTGGATGAATGTTAAAGGTTTAAAAGATGATTTATCAACCAGGTCCCCCACCAAACGTAGATTGTGCTGTGCCCAGTTTATGAATGGGTGAGCGCCCATGCAATCTTGAAAATTGGGGTTCCCCAAAAAGGGCAAAAATAGGGAGTAGTGTGGATTCAGGTTGAGTTTATGGCGCAATTGCACCCAGAGCCTCCTTACCGACATCAGGAGAGGATTAATAAGAGCCTGTTCTGGTATTTCACTGTCATGGAGATGCTGGAAAGCTAATAAGGAAAGCCCTGGGAGGGTCTGTTGATCCAGGCTGGTGTTGGTGTATATTTCCGTATTAGAGATCCAGTCTCTAAGATGGCGCAGCTGTGCTGCCTGACCATATAAAGCAATGTTCGGCAGATTGAGACCCCCATGGGATTTATCTTGCTGCAGTTTGATTAAACTTATTCGAGGTCTCTTATTGTCCCAAATAAAATTCCTAAACAAGGTGTGCAATCTGCCGACATCTCTGTGAGTCAATACTAATGGTAAGGCCTGCAACGGATACAACATTTTGGGAAACAGGACCATTTTTATCAAATTTATTCGACCCCTGTAGAATAACCAAAAATTCCCCCAGCCTCTGATAACAGACTCAGCCTGTGCGACCACTTTGGAAAAATTTAGAGAGTAAAGTTGACCCAATTGTTTAGGGAGAAGGATTCCCAAATATGAAATATAAGATTTAGCCCAAACCAGGTCTATTCCTGCCGCCCATTGTGGCGTTGTCACCCCGGGATCTAGGTATAAAGCGGAAGATTTTTCAAAATTTACACTAAATCCTGATACCGAACCGAATTCTACTAACTTAGCCATTAACGGTCGCAGTGAGGACTCCAGGTGAGAGAGATACAATAAGATATCATCAGCGAAAGCCGTAATTTTTATTTCCCTAGATCCTATCTTAATCTCCTTCAGTAAATCCCAATTCTGCAAAAAACGCAACATAGGGTCAAGCACTATATTAAACAATAAGGGAGACATAGGGCATCCCTGGCGTGTCCCCCTTGACATGTGAATTTGTCGACCTCTGAGTCTGTTAATCAATAAGGATGTTGAGGGATTTGTATAGAAAAATTCTATCATGCTAATGAAGTCAGGCCCAAATTGGCAATGATGGAGAATCTGAAGCATGTAAGACCAAGACACTGAGTCGAACGCCTTTTGGGCGTCAAGACTCAACAACATGTTAGATGACTTTCTTCCCGTGGAGTATGCCACCGCAGCGATCGCTGCACGGATGCCCTTAATTGAGTGACGACCATTTACAAAGCCTAATTGGTGATCCGTTAACAGTGAGGGTAGTATAGACTGAAGACGGTCAGCCATTAGTTTAGCCAAAATTTTGAAGTCAATATTAAGAAGGGTAATGGGGCGGTATGAAGACGTTAACTGAGGATTTTTACCCGGCTTTGGTATAAGGACGGTATGGGCCTCGTTAAACGATGGAAATGCTGAGTGTTGCCTGTGAAGGGATCTATAAAGCTCCAATAACGATGGGATAATTTCATTCTGCATGCATTTATAATATTCCGCCGTAAATCCATCCGGGCCGGGAGATTTATGCAGCTGTAAGGAACGAATAACCCCACGTATCTCTTCACAGGTAATATCATCCTCTAACAATTCCCTCTGAGACTGGCATAAGGGGGGAAGATTAGCCGCCGATAACAATTTTTTGGTGGTAACAGGGTCGTGTGGAGTTTGGGAATATAAGTGAGAATAATATGAATAAAACGTGTCCGCAATGTCAGCAGATTTAGTTTTAAGAGTTTGCATAGACTCATATTTAACTGAAGAGATTTGTCCTCTGGTGGTATTATAGCCCTTGGCTATATTAGCCAAAAGTTTACCAGCCCAATTACCCCATCTAAAATACTTATTTTTCGTATAATCAATATGTCTCTGGGCCTGTGAGAGAAGGTATGTTTCTAGGAGTTGACGGGCTTCGCGATAATCTTGCAGTGAGGTGTCAGTAGGATTTTGAACGTAAATCTGATACAGATTTGCCATCGCTCTTTGTAGCCCCTCCTGTTTTTTCCTACACTTACGGTTACGATTAGCCACGTATCCAATTATATGGCCTCTCATGACCGCTTTAGAGGTGGCCCAAAATAAAGTCGGATTGTTTACATGCTCCAGATTGTCATCAAGATAGTTATGCCAATGAAGACGCATATGCCGCATAAAGTCTTCTGAGCTATACAGATACTCTGGAAATCGCCAGAAACGGGCCCAGTGCCAGCGCATTTCAAGTGTAAGGTAACTAGCAGTCCTCTATGGAAGACCGCATCACCTCCGACATCAGGTTCCCCGCCACTAGTATGTAATCTATCCGTGAGTGTGAACCATGTACCCCCGAGGTAAATGTGAAGGACCGATCATTTGGATAAAGGACACGCCAGGGATCCACCATCCCCAATGTTGCTTTAAGGCCAAAGAAGGGAGAAAGATCAGCTCTGTGCGCTCTAGCCGGAGCTGGGGATTTATCAAGGGCAGGGTCATCAACAGCATTAAAATCGCAACCGATAATTAAATTTAGATTATCCCTCTGAAGTAGAATATTAACTATTTTCTGAAAAAACTCGGTCTGAGCCGAGTTAGGGGCATACAAGTTAACCACAGTATAAGCGGTGTCGTGTATTTTGAGGTCAATGATTAAATACCTGCCTTCCGGATCTATCAAAATTGTGTATTGGACTGACTTAGCCAAGATCACAGTGACTCCCCTTGCCTTAGAGCGGTAGGGTGCCGCGATACATTCTCCAATCCAGCCTGCTTTTAAAGTAGCTGTGTCCCCCTGTTTCCAACTATGTCAACTTTAGATCTGTGAAGGTGCAAGGCTACCTTTTTCCGCTTGATCGGGGTGTTAAGCCCTCCCACGTTCCAGGAGGCTATGCGCAGTGGAGGGGGGCCTGGGCAGTGCCCAGAACTATCCTGAAAAGATTGCATGACCGACTCACCCATCATTGAAGCAGATGATAGACTGATAGTAAGCCTTGCAGAACCTATACAATGCAGGGTCTAGGTAGCACCATGGAGGGATATCAACGACCTTCCGTACATATAGTAACCGCTGAAGAAACAAATGAGACCACAAATGAGAAAGCATGTCCACAAATCTGTGTGCTTCACCACATTTTCAATAATTTTCCTAACCAACATAACATGAACATGACTACCGTAACAGTCGGTAATCTCCAAATCTAATAACCAAGTTAACATAGTATAGATTATTACAGAGGACTGATCTCCGGTCTAAGGGGGACTGGGTAAATAATTGGTCAAAATCTCACTTATTGTGATATACGGTACACACTAACCGTCTAAATAGCTATCATATCACACCAGAGACGGTGAACTAGGTGAGCTGACAGGCGACACCGGAGGGGTCCCGGATGTTTGAAGGTAGCGCCTAGCAGCCCCAGGATCGTCAAAGAGCAACATTTGGCCGTTATCAATGATCCGCAGTTTAGCAGGATATAGCAGAGCAAAGCGTTTTCCGTTTTCAGCCAGAAATTTACAGAGCGGGGAAAACTCCCTGCGTTTCTGTGATAATGCAACAGAATAATCTTGGAAGATTAAAATCCTGCTGCCATCTACGGTCAATTGCTCCAGTGTAAGCTGCCCATCTACGGTCAATTGCTCCCGGCGCCTGTAAGCTGCCAGTATGGCCTCCTTCGTCTGGAAATCAAGGAATTTGGCAAGAACTGGTCGGGGGCATGCACCCGCCTCTGTCCCCTCCCTCCCCAGTCGATGAGCTCTTTCAATATTTAATAGACCCACAGAGCTAGTAAGCCCAAGGGCCGAGATTAAGCTGGACTGGAGAAAAGTGTATTAGTCCCGCCCTTTAACACTTTCGGGTACACCAATGAAGCGGAGGTTATTCCTCCTACTCCTATTCTCCAAATCCTCAACTTTGTCCTGAAGGGCACGGATTTGGGAGGCATGCTTATCCGTGGAACTCTGCAAAGTTAAGATGTTGTCATCAATATTACTGGTGCGTTGTTCCAGGGAGTCTATGCGCGCCGTATTGTCAGATATTCTAGCAACGGTACTATCCAAAGAGGCTTGGAAGGCCTCAAAGCGTTTATCAAAAACTTGCAAAAGTAGCTGTGAAAGCTCCTTAGCCATTTCAGCCATTGAGGGTGTCGATGTTGGGACTACTGGCCCACTCTGGAGCACAACAGTATCACTTGCCTGGGAAGTGGGCGATTTAGAGGGAGAGGAGGGCGACTGGGACACAGCCCTCGCCCGTGCACCCGAGGTTTTGTTTTTGCCCATTGTAGTAGATTCCAAGGGCAAAATAGATATTGTGACACCTGACCTATTGTAATATTTATGCATAACAGGTTTTTCAAAGAGAGCAGAACAATGATATATGTCGTTGGCTAAATGAGAGAAGAGAATAAGGCCACACAGCGTACAGTGAGACTCTAGAATAAATATGCAGAGGTGATATCCCCACCGGAGATTATGGAAGGAATTTAAGGCATATCTAACAGGAGCAGTGCATGCGCCCAAAATATACTAAACCAAATAATATCCTCCACACTCCCAATAACCCCTCAATTAGAATAGAGCAGCGGTGAGGTGCCTACAGCTGTCCCAGTCCGAGTCCTGGAGTGTCCTACCCGGCAACAGAACGTGAGCTGCAGCGACGCTCAGATGATATTACTATGCCTTAAGAATCGGTATCCCTGCATCCAAGAAGATGTTATCTGTCAGGGGTTTTCAGCACAGAGGTCATGCAGGGAGCCAAAACACAGCTGAAGAGTAAGTTTTGTATCTCAATTCCAACGAGCCCCAGAAAGGGGTGAGGTGATTCTTGGATGGTGGATGCTATCTGTCAGCTGGGTTTGGCAACATCAGGCCACACAGATTATAAGCAAGAGTCAGATAAGAGGGCCACTCTATGCAGCAACGCTGAAGGAATGAATCAAGAGCAGGGAACAGGACTCCTACTGCTGCACAACAAAGGGCCAGCTGCCACGATCCAGCAACACTCCGCAACACACTTACAAGCTCCAGCACCTCATCTCCAAGTTTCCTTATACTACGTCCTATAGTGTATGCGCAGCCACCTCGACCTGATGAGTAGATGCTGCGTCCCAAGTGACCCCCAACTTGGTCCGCGGCACAGCTACAATCTCCTGCAGGCATGCGACAGAGCGTCGCAGAGGAAATCCACGTGGCCGCCTGTCACAGACTCAGAGCTCTAGCGCTGTCTCTCCGCTACACAGCTCCACTCCCAGCACTCCTCTCCTTCACCGAGGGTCCGAGGGATCCGCAGGTTCCGCGGTGACCCGCACCGCACCGTCAAGCCTGCCGGGGGGGACCTCGGGGCTGGAATGCGGCTACAGAAGCCAGTCAGTATGGCGTAGGCCGCGGCGCCCCTAGGTGACGGGCTCTTCTTCAGGGAGTATTAGGTCCAGGGAGCCGGGAGGCAGATGCCCCACTTGCCTGGGCTTATCCTCTGAATGCCAAGGGGGGTGAGGGTAATGTACAGACCTCTAAACGGCCTTATCTGGTGTCGGATGGCAGAGGAGCTCAATAAAATGCGGCCGACCTAGCTGGTGCGCTCACCGGAAGTCCATAATACTAAATTTTAAGAGAACTCTTCTCTAAAGAAGAAAATATGTTACAGCTTTTGTAAAACTTATATTCATCAGAATTAAATCAATACCATGATTTATAGAAATACCCATAAGTCAAAAAGCGTCCATTTAAACGACTAAAGGAAGAGTAATTTATATATACAAATAAGTTTTAGTTATATATGATAATTAATCATGATAATAATATATTTGTGCATTGATGCAAAATCGCACAAAGGCCACACATTTTCTTAAAAAAGTATAACATATTTTCTTAAGAAGGTTTCATACATGTATACAGTGAATTGTGTTAAAGGCACACACATTCACACAAATAATTTTTATATATATATAATAGACTAGACACAATTGTTACTAATCATTTACAAACATTTTTATTCATTATGATTAATTTCATAACAGTGATAAAGTGGAATGGGAAAAAACATTTTGAAACTAAAAAATTAATTATACTAAAAAAATGTTTTATTTAATCCAAAAACCATTTTAACTCAAAATCAATATTTAAACCAAAAGGTTGTAATGTATGTAATTTAAATATCCACCTCATTTCTGTGGTAGCAAGTGTTTTATGTATATTTCTATTTTTCCAGGTGTTAGAAACTTTGTCTATAACCCAAAAACCAACCAGGTGTGAAGTAAAACAATTGTGGATTTTTTAAAGTGCGAAGAAACAGAATGAGACTTAACTCCATTTTTTCTATTCCTCATGTATTCGTTTAACCGTACTTTAAGAGGACAAGAAGTATGGCCTACATAAAACAAGTTGCAAGTGCATTGTAATAAATAAAAAACATTAACTGAATTACAAGTTATAAAGTGTCTAATAAAATATGACTGATTATTAACACAAAAATCTGTAAATTTTGACTGGCTCATTTTAACAGTTTTCCAGCCCATACATACTCCACACCTACAGAAACCAACATTGTGAGTGGAGACACCTCTTTTAGGTTCTGGTAAAGAACTTTTCACCACAATATTCTTAATATTTTCTGCCTTATGGTAGATAAATGTGGGTTTTTCCGGTAATAATATAGCAATAACTACATCTTTTTTTTAAACACTCCAATGCTTTCTGAAGATATGTTCTATCCTTTTATGATTCACATTATATTTTGTACAAAAAGACCATTGTTTGGAATTAAGCTTTTGTTTCTTATTACTTTTTAAGATATGAGTCCTTTCTATTTTCTACACCTCCATTAAAGCATTTTCTAGGGATTGAAGGTCATAATTTTTTGGGACAAAGTTCTCTTTCATTTCTCTTTACTGGTTTTGTAGGGTCTCCTGTTCACCACAATTTCGTTTGACTCCCCTGAACTGTCCCAATGGAATGCTCTTTAACCATTGGTGGTGATGTAGGCTTGAATGATCTATAAAAGAATTAGAGTCGGTACTCTTTTTGTATGTACAGGTACGTTTACGATTATCTTTTATGTATACAGTCATATCTAAAAAGTTAATAGTACATTGGCTATATTCAAATGTTAAATGAATATTACATTTGTTACCATTTAAATGACTAAAAAAGGCTTTCAGGCTATCCACATCACCTTTCCAAAAGAAAACAATGTCATCTATATATCTATACCATGAGGAGAGGTTCGCAGCCCAGCTATGACCTTGCCATACCTGTGTGGCTTCCCAGGCGGCCATAAACAGGTTGGCATAGCTGGGCGCGAACCTCGTCCCCATGGCAGTCCCTACCCGCTGAATATAATAATTAGATTCAAAATAAAAATAATTATTGGTGAGAATGAAACTTATTCCCTCTAAAATAAATTGAATTAAATTATCCCCTAAGTTAGTGTCTACAAGAAATGAA
>WWET01007486.1:0-14201 GCA_011038615.1 Limnodynastes dumerilii | reverse complement strand
GTGCTGGGGATGGTGTTGTGCCTCCTTCTCCTCAGCCCTTGTTCTGCTACGCAGCAAATACAAGAACCCCATTACAGAGCCAGTGTGCATGAGAGAAAATTCTAAAGCCATCTTTCCACCTCCAAGCAAAAAACATGCACCTGAATGTTATAATGAGCTGACTTTTATACCCAGAACCATTAGCTGCATACAGGTGGGCAGCGATTAATGCAAACTCACCCTTAAGAACCACACGATTTAGCTCTGGCGATTTCGATGTACATCTCTAGCGATTTGCTACAACACGACCTTAGTAAATTCACGATTTATATGTAAGTCATGGATAAAATCGGCAGAGCGATTTAAACAACGGCGTTTTTTAAAAATACACATCTCTGGCGATTTAAATGTTATTCGACTATAGTAAATCTGGAACGGTCAAAATCGCTGCTAAAAGACTACTAACTACAGCGATTTCAACCAAATCGACCTTAGTAAATCTAGCCCCAGGTGTCTTCTTCCTCTATTCTACTGGTTTAGCTCAACGGGGTACAACCAGGTTATTGGGCCGCAGCTAATTCCATCCCCACCATCAGGGGCTCTGGTGTAAACCCCCCGATAATAAAGACCATGTACCCCGGTAGTCGACTCAGTCACGCTACCGTTTTCTCCTGTGGTCACCCCGGTACTCACTAAGGTAATCCCGAGGTACCACACCCATCCATTGATCTCTTCATGACCACTCCGGTTCTTATCCAGCTAAACCCGGAGTGTCGTAACATTATAATCAGCCATACCATACAAATTCTGATGGAACCCTCCATGGCTGAAGCTATTAATGCCCTTATCACCCAAGTATCCAGCCTGGGACAGATGGTTCAGACCCTGACGCATAAAGTGAACAATCAAGAGGAAGCCATACCGGCCATGCGGGCCTCGGCTTCAGTTCCTCAGCCTCTGCCCCGTCACCGCCCACAGCATCCACTGACATAAAAGTCAATCTTCCGGACAGATTTTCAGTAGACCACAGGCAGTTTCATCTCTTCAAGGAGAATTGCCGACTGTATTTTCGTCTTCGACCCAACGCCTCTGGATCCGAACACCAACGGGTTGATTTGGTAATTACTCTTCTCCAGGGGGATCCTCAGGCCTGGGCATTCAGTTTGCGCCTGGAAGACCCTGCTCTTCAGACGGTGGATGCCTTCTTTGAGGCTTTAGGCCTTCTATATGAGGATTCAGACAGAGCAACCACCGCACAGGCAATTGTGCTTCGGTCCGACTGGTTTTAGGTCAGCCGTGGCTTCAGCTGCACAATCCCAGTATTGATTGGTCTCTGGGAGAAATCACGCGGTGGGGTGAATCCTGTGAAGAGTTGTGCCTCTCTTCTCCGGTACGGATTGGAGGTATTTCAGTTAAGCGTATTCCCCTGCAATATGCCAAATTTGAAGATGTCTTCTCCAAACAAACTGCAGAGATATTGCCTCCGCACTGACACTATGATTGTGCCTTCGACCTGGTGCCTGGGGAAAAATTGCCGAAGGGAAGACTCTTCTCTGTTTCCCGACCAGAAGCGGTTGCTATGGATACCTACATTAAGGAGAATCTAGAGAAAGGGTTCATTCGTCCCTCTAGGTCGCCTGACAGTGCAGGATTCTTTTTCGTAGACAAAAAGAATGGCTCCCTCAGACCGTGCATTGACTACCGGGCTTTAAATCAGATCACGGTCAAGAATACTCATCCATTTATCTTGGACCTTTTCAATCAGGTTAAAGGAGCAGTCATCTTCTCCAAAATTGATCTCCGTGGAGCGTACAACTTGATACGAATAAGGGAGGTAGATGAATGGAAAACTGCTTTTAACACCCACTCAGGCCACTACGAGTACCTGGTAATGCCCTTCGGCTTATGTAATGCTCCTGCCGTATTCCAGGATTTCATCAATGATGTGCTCAGGAGTTTTTGAAAGAAGTTCGTAGTGGTCTATCTCGATGACATCTTGATTTTCTCTCCCTCCCTCGAAGAACCCCGAAAGCCTGTTAAGCTAGTTCTTTCTTGCCTGCGGGAGTTCAAGCTCTATGCTAAACTGGAGAAATACGACTTTGAAGTCTCCGAAATCACCTTCTTAGGGTATATTCTTTCCCCTGTGGGTTTCGCCATGGACCCAGAAAAGGTGAAGGCAATCCTGGAATGGAAACAACCCACAGATTTGAAAGCCATTCAGCTGTTCATGGGGTTTTCCAATTATTATCGTGGATTTATTAAAGCTTTTTCCATTCTGATGGCACCCATTTCGGCACTGACCAAGAAAAAAGCTGATCCTTCTAGATGGCCTGCGAATTCTGTACAGGCCTTTGAAGATCTCAAACGGGCTTTTGTGTCTGCACCTATCCTCAGACATCCGAACCCGGAATTGCCATTTATCATTGAAGTGGATGCTTCGGATGTAGGGGCAGGGGCTGTGCTCTCTCAACAGGATCCTCAAATTTTTAAATATTACCCATGTGCTTATTTCTCTAAACAATTTTCTTCCGCGGAAAGAAACTACGATGTCGGAAATCGTGAATTACTGGCCGACGAATGGAGGCACTGGCTTGAGGGATCGATCCACACCATTACAGTTCTTACGGACCATAAGAATCTGGCTTATATAGAATCTGCCAAACGACTGAACCCTCATCAGGCACGCTGGTCGTTGTTTTTCACTCGTTTTAATTTTGTCATAACGTACAGACCGGGTTCCCTTAACTATCGGGCAGATGCCTTATCCAGGGCTTTTCTACCTCAGCATATACCCACCCTACACCCCTTACCAATAATTCCTCCTGCCAACATCATTGACCAGTAATTCCTACTGCCAACATCACTGCCAGTGTTACCCAAGATCTTTTATCCAGAATTATGGCAGTTCAGGATCAGGCTCCAGAACAGACAGTTCTTCTGGAAAATCACGCATGTAAGACTGCGAGGCATTTGGGTATCCAGAAGACTCTCAAGGCCTTGTCCTGATTAGTTTGGTGGCCGTCTATGATCCAAGATACCAAGGATTTTGTGAATACTTGTATCCTCTGTGCCAGGAACAAGACCCCACAGTCACACCCTTGTGGTCCTCTACTTCCCCTTTCTGTTCCCAACCGTCCATGGACCCATCTATCCATGGACTTCATCACTGATCTTCCAAGTTCCCGGGGTTTTACTACCATCTGGGAGGTGGTCGACAGGTTCAGTAAGATGACTCACTTTACTCCATTACCGGGATTACCGAATGCCCAAACCTTGGCTAAGCTGTTTGTGGATCACATCCTCAGACTCCATGGATTGCCTACGGAAATTGTCTCAGATCGTGGTTCTCAATTTATTGCTTCTTTTTGGAGAGTTTTCTGTAAAGGTTTTGGGATACAGATCAGCCTGTCTTCCAGATATCACCCCCAATCCAATGGTCAGACTGAAAGGGTGAATCAATCCTTAGAACAATATTTACGCTGTTACACCTCACAATTCCAAGATAATTAGTCCGAGAATATTCCGTGGGCGGAATTCGCATATAACAACACTCATCATTCTTCTACATCGGTATCTCCATTTTTCTGTCTCTATGGATTCCACCCCAGGGCTAATTCCATCATTCCTGTCGCCACCACCCCCAACCCTGGGGTAAAGGGGACAGTTAGGAGACTAAAGAATATTTGGAAGAGAGTCAATTGTTGTCTCCGATCTACAGCTTTCAGGACCAAGGCTAGAGTTGATCAGCATCGGAACAAGTGTACTTTTAAAATAGGGGAAAAGGTCTGGCTTTCTACCAAAAATATTAGGTTATAACAGCCTTCTAGGAAATTGGGCCCTCGATATATTGGACCATTCCGCATCATTAAGAAGATCGATCCTGTTGCCTTTAGGCTTGATTTACCTCGTAACCTCAAGATTCCTGCTACTTTTCATGTTTCGCTTCTTAAACCTGTTAAGGTATCTAGAAGGTTTCACCAAACACTCCCCAGGAAGACGCCGCCAGTGTTAATGGATAATCAAGAGGAATATGAAGTGGAACAGATCCTTGATTCTAAAAAAGTGAGAGATCAAATTTTTTATCCGGATCACTCGAAAGGTTATGGTCCTGAAGAAAGATCATGGATACCAGAAAAAAATCTTCATGCTGAATGTCTGAAGAAGAACTTTCACAGGAAATTTTCTCGCAAGCCTATCCATTAGGGGTATTGTACCCCTCATTTAGGGGGGGTAATGTTACGTGCCGCTGCCAGAGCAGCACGACTTCTCCTTACCTCCGGATCCAGACGCTGTCGGCTTCTGCAGAGCGCGCCCGCATATGCCGTCAGCGGCATGTAAACAACACCACATGTTAGGAGTCTGGCGCGCACGTGCTCTAGGTCCTCCTCTTCTGTCTTTCCCCGTTCTGGCTGCTGGCCAATCAGAGACTAGTAGCCTCTATTTGAATCTCATTTCCCCAGCACTTGGCGCCGATTATAGTTCTGTTCTCAGTTCTGTAGTCTGCTATTAACGTGTGCCTAGTGCTTTTGCCTAGTGATCTTGCCCCTATATTCCTGCCTGATTCCTGCCTGATTTATCTTGTGTGTCCATTCCCATTTCTCCCTCCTGCGTGTATTCTCCTATCCCACCTAACCAGTCCCTGTTCCTGGAGTGCATGTCTGTGTTACCGTTTTGGGGGTCCCTCCGTATGCCTGTGTGTTTGCGAGCCCTTGTTCGTCTAGTCATGTTCTGTGAACCATCTTCTGTCCATCGTTCCTTGTTTAACGTTAATTGTCGTCCGTCACAGTTCAGTCCCTTCCGACCTGCCCTGTTCCCTCTTACCCTGAATCTGTCTCTCTTCCTGTTTGGGTACGCACTCCCGGTGTCTTCTTCCTCTATTCTACGGGTTTGGCTCAACGGGGTACGACCAGGTTATTGGGCCGCAGCCAATTCCATCCCCACCATCAGACGCTCTGGTGAAAACCCCCCCCGATAATAAAGGCCACGTACCCCGGTAGTCGACTCAGTCACGCTACATTTTTCTCCTGTGGTCACCCCGGTACTCACCAAGGTAATCCCAAGGTACCACACCCATCCATTGATCTCTTCATGACCACTCCGGTTCTTATACAGGTAAACCCGGAGTGTCGTAACAGTTACAAGATTGTATTCTGTATTTTATTTGTACTTTATTACGCTGACATGGATAGTGTAATGATGTAGGAGGGTCATAGGTGTTAAACGTTAAATTAAACAGGAGGGCCCAAACTTATAGTTTGCAGGTGGGAGCTGAACACCCTAGTACCAGCCCTGCCCAGTTGTACTACATATGATTAAAAATGCGAGCAAGGCATTAAGCAAGCTAGTAAAGTGCAGAAAAAAAGTCTGCAGCAGTAAGAAGACTGAGGGAGCAGGTCTTTGTGCAAGTGCAATACTATGCAAAACTTAAACAGGGACAGCACCAAGCCCCACAGGGGAGAGACTCTCTAGAGAAAAAGAGACTATTATGGGTGTAATATATCCTGGGAGTGGCAGAGCCAAAAATCAAGACAAAAACAAATACTAGGAAAATGTAGTGGTTGGTCTGCACATTTGTGGAACAATTTTCCTGTAGTGGCAGACAGACTTTGTGAAATCCAAAGAGGACATAATTAAGCCCTTATTACAATCAGCTGTAACTCAGTGGGAGGCTACCAGGCATCAGCTGTTAAATATGAAGTAGTTTCAGAGGTCACAGCAACAAGATATTGATGTGCTAAAAGTGATGGTGCAGTAGGTGGCAATTGCTCTCGGAAATATCTCTGTGCGTGCTAGCGCTGGTTCCAGTTTCATTCTGAGCTTATTATTTCTTACCAAAAGTGACCAAGAGGAAAATTTATTAAAGTCGATTTCAATAAAATCAACGTTTTTGTTGATTTTTGGGGGGATTGAAAACTAGCTGAATTTACGGGGGAAAAAAAAATCGCTGAAAAATCCCCCCAAAAATTGTCAAAAAAAGAGCAGGGTTTGTTTGTCTCCGCGTTCCTTAGTAAAAAAAAAAAATGCCCATGTGTTGCAGGGCATGCTGTCACGTTTAGTACTATAAGCTTCAGCATGCCAACTGTTAATGGCATGCTGCACCCTGAATAATGGGTCTTATGAGAATATAATGTTAAAACATTAATGGTGTCCCCCCCCATCTACTGTAAATACTACCTACATACTGTAGATGCCCGTTAAATGTAAATTAAATATTATTGGCCCGATAGTTATGATTTACATAAAATTGCCCAGATAGATAATATTAAAATAGGATTGCCTCGATAGATAATATTAAAATAGTATTGCCCCGATAGATAATGGTAAAATAGTATTTCCCTAATAGATGATACTAAACTAGTATTGCCCCGATAGATGATACTAAACTAGTATTGCCCCGATAGATGTCAGTAAGGTATGTTCCATCTATATACTGTCCATTAATTAATATTTAAAAATTGTCCCATTAAAAAAAAAAAGGTTAAAAAAAAATAACACATTTCAGATGTCCTTAATATTCGGAGAGTTTCTAGAAGAAATCTGAAACTTACTTGAAGAATCTTGCTTCTTGTCCCAGAGCGATAGCGAAGGCCGGTCCTGCTTCTTCGGAGTTCCTTTGCTAATGCCTTGCTAATGAAGCTACAGTACTTATCTATCGGGCAATACTATTTTAATATTATCTATCGGGGGCACTTTTATTTAAATCATAACTACCGGGGCAATAATATTTAATTTACATTTAACGGGCCACTTCTATTTAATGGTCATCTATGAAGTTGTATTTTCAGTAGATGGGGGACACACTATTAATGTTTTAACGTTACATTCTCATAGGACCCATTATTCAGGGTGCAGCATGCCATTAACACTTGGCATGCTGACGCTTATAGTACTAAAAGTCACAGCATACCCTGCAACGTATGGGCATGCTGTGCCTTCTAGCACTATATGCACCAGCATGCTAAGGGTTAATGACATGCTGCGCATTGCTTGTTTACATTTAATATGCATTTTTTTTTATTTTTTTTTACATGGGGTACGGACTGCGGCGACATTACGGGGCTAAATCGCCTCGAGTCACTGAAGTCACTGAATATCGATGGTGATTTTAAATCGCTGTAAAAAAAACACTGCTTTAATAAATTCAGCACTTAAATTTGGGGTGATAAGCAAAAAAAAAACGAGACTGATGACGTGGAAGTCTTCCTAAACTCCTTTGAGTGCACCGCAGGATAAGAAAATTGACTATGTAATATACATAGATAAAATTACTAATTCATCTTTTTTAAAGGAAAAGAGAACAGCTGCACAAAATAAGGTTGCTGTATCTAGAGTGTATAAAAATAATTTGAAGCTCATTTAGAAAACTCCCAAATAGGCTGCAATATGTCTATATTTGGATGCAAGCATAAATATAACTCCCAGGAATGTGGCATAGGCACACATTATTTTTATATTTTGCCACACACAAACTGTTAATAGTAACATAATGAGCCATGTGGAACTGTACTTATCTACAATTTATATTCTTTGTAAGTAAATATTTTCTGAAATTCCATGAAAAGCTTACCAGCCAGTTTGGTAATAATCATTAAAATTACAAAGCGATATGTATTATGATGACACTATATAAAACCTGTTAATAAATAAACACATTTATAACAGTATCACTGCAATTTCATCAGTCTACATTCTTACAACGAGGAACACAGTGAAACAGCCACTTAAGCTGGCCATACACTAGGACGATTATCAGTCCCAGCAGGGGGTGAGCCAATAAACGGGACGATTTCCCAATAGGGAAATGTCCCATTATAGGCACCATACACCTCCTCTGCTGGGACCGATAATCCTAGCAGAAGAGAGGAGGGGGCATTGGTCTCTGTTGCTGCTGCTGCTTTATGTCTATGTGCAAAGCTGCTCTGACAGCTTTGCAGGTATACTTTAAAGCTTTCAGAGCAGCATAGTACATAGAAATACAGCAGCGGCTATTGCATGCATAATACAGATAAGAATCAGCCGAAGCCACGCTTCACACAGGGCGGATTCAGCAGATCCCTGTCTGTACTACTCCTGCAGTAGCCGCTGCTGTATATTTATGTACTATGCTGCTCTGACAGATGTAAAGTATACCTTCAGAGCAGCTTTGTACATAGAAAGAATCGAAATGTAGACCGCACTACCCCTTATTTAATATGGATACTCCCTTAAGGAGGGCTTAGCAGAGATCAAATAATCAGTAAAAATTTATAAAAAGAGAAGCCACAAAGAAATGGCAGAAATATGCCAGCACAAATTCCAATTAGTATCAACAATACAAAAAAAAATTAATGAGAATACTTTTAGAATGTAAAAAAGAATAAAAGATACAGATTTTAATGTTTCACAATTAAAAGCAACAATGTATAATAAGATGATGCCAATACAGCAAAATGTTTCTTTGTGTTTACAAACAACCACCAATAAGTATATAACTGCATAGGGTAACAACTGAAGTTTAAAGCATTTCACCATTAAACATTAATAGTCTAATTGGACCAAACAGTGAAGGTAAAGAGACCCGCTACACTAATTTACTAGATAGAGAAACACTCTATCCCTATATAGATAGCTAGCGACCTCACGGTCTGCGCTTCAGCCCTGACGGGCCTTATCTTACCCTCCCTGTCACTCGGATTCCAGAGTCTCATAAGAAAGATGGTCCAAAAAAAAACATTCAGTCGGTATCCAGGTGGTTGCGTCCCCGGTGCACAACGGGGAATGATCGTCTAACGCGCGTTTTGCTATCCAGCTTTCTCAAAGGCGATAGCAGGTGTCAGACAAGGTCCTCCTTTTACATCATGAGTAGTCAATCAACATCAGCCCACTAATTACTGGACACCTAAATAGAGGCAATAAAATAAAATTAGTACACAATATATTGAGCTAAAAGTTTTTTTGGTATAGGTATTTATTTAGACAATCTTCAATAACAAAAGATAATTGTTAAGCCAACATAGTTACTGTAAAGGTCCAATGCCAATACACAGGACGCAAAAAGAAAAGATCTTAACATGCATTATATGTAAGAGGAACACATAAGTGTTCTAGAAAGGCATACGTTCCCAACTTTAATAATGTATGGGTCATCAAGGAACATGAATAGTAAAAAAATAAAAAAATAGCTCCTTCTACATTTAGTATTTTACAATTCTATTATTTATCAGATATTTCACAATTTTTATAAAAAAATAAGAAAAAATTATTAAGAAAAAATTACTGAGTAAGGGTCAGAACTTCCAACCTATAGTATTCCAGGCATGTGCTTAAACCATCCAGCTAGAGTCGACTACTATGTGAGGTGCTTTACCAGAAATCACTTCTGTCGGTCTCAATGGGACTTATCATACATAATTAAACTCTACCCATTTCAAAAGGAGTTCTGTATACTCTTTACTATATCCTATAGCATGCATATGAGAAAGATAGCTTGAGAATATCTCCCATATATATCATAAATATTAAAACTATTATTGATCTTTTAATTAGCTTAACTTCAGCCATATCTATTTTTAGGATCATTATGGTATATTAATAAATCAATTTATATCGGTCTGGAACACTGCTGAATCAATATATTAAAGTACCCCTCATTCAAACTTCTTGACTACAAGTCTCCTATCCATAAGGCAATTTTTTGAGAAAAATCATGCGATTGATCATATAGACAACTATGTTAGAAGATTTAACCAATCTGGTTCCAAATAAATATTAGCATTATTAGTAATGTCTCATATTACAATTAATCTTCAGTCTATCAAATAGTAACAACTATAGATGTTCCATACCAAACCGAAAGAGATAAATTATATGACTGAATACATCTCGTGCACAACATTCCCATATCACGAACATACTATATTTGACGCACAAAATTCTGATACCAAGAACACATTATATCCATATTTAGTTTCATATTTAGCAATCCCTTATTTCCCATAAAATAGAACAAATTTAGTCAACAAAGTTAATTTGTGTACTGATGAACACCAATAGTAAAATATAAGAAAGTTGATTTAGACAGTAAAGATGACCAATCTTACTAGATATAGTTAGAAATTCACAAAAAGATGTAAAGTTTAAGGCCTCATTTAGACCATATGGAGAGACTGTGTTCATGTAAAAGATCCAATGAATCTCTCTCTGTAAAAGATATTTGTCACGATTTTCCTCTCTGATATGTGGTTGTAATTTTTCTATAATGAAAGCAGACAAGAATTTTGTATTAGAATAATGATAATGAAAAAAACGCTTAGCAATGGGAGTGAGTATTTTACATTGATCCTTGCCACGCTAGGCATTTCGAATTGAACCTATATGTTCAAGTAAACGACTCTTGAACTTGTGAATGATCTTTCCTTTATAGTTCAAATTACAAGGACAGCTTAAACAGTATACCACATAATCCGAATTACAGTTCATGTGGCCATTAAGTAAAATGATATTATCGAAATGATTTTTGAATTGTAAAAGTCTTCTTCATGAACGGACAAGCACGACAATTTCCACATGGGTAAGAGCCGTTGTACAGTAAGTACTCTTAAGTTTATTTGTTCTAACAAAGTGACTCTGAACCAGTTTATTACCAATATTTGGGGCTCTTCTCCAACACATAGAAACTCTGTCTCCAACTACCTGTCTAAGGGTGGAATCTGATTGAATAATGTGTAAATGTTTATTAAGGATTCTCATTATTTGATTAGAATGGTCACAAAAATCCCCTGAACCTAATTGGTTCTAAAGTTCCTTGTTTTTCGGATTAGGGTAAATTAAAGAGTCCCTAGGAATTGCCATGGCTTCATGATACGCTTCTGGCCAGCTGAACAGTATCACAGGCCAGATAATGCACCCTGAAGAAGCCCCAGAGGTGAAACGCATAGGTAAAGCCTGTACCTGGAGATCTCCACCACTTAGTGATACTGACGAGCACGGCTCAAGGGAGAAGAAGCTAACCGCATCTGCCCCTTTCATACTCACGGCGGCGTGTACACCGCCGCAAGTCCCATCACCAGCTAAAACAGCTGCCGCTCACACAACGGGAAGGAGCACAGCGGGACCACTCGGCGCAAGGACTCAGGGAGCACCAAGAAGACTTGCAACGGACCGGCCCCGCTATATGCACTGGACACCCGGAGTTCCTGTGAGTAACTTTACCACATAGTGGTTTGCGCAAACCTACTGAATTTACGTACCATATAAAGATTCTGTTCTACATCTTCTCCACAATTGGAGTCTGTAGCACTGTACCGTCTAATGAATATATTTACCACGCGTCCAGCAGATCTTTACTCATCCAGATAATGGCTACTCTAGCCTTATACGCGGCTCCCCTACGGGAGAAGCACTAACGTTACAATCCTTTTTTCTTCAGAGACATTCTGTACACCGCTTAGCAGCATATAATAGTTTTACCACCACTGCTGGTCTGCCATTCCCTGCATAGACAGGAAAAGCGGCCTTTACTTTGAACAATAGATCATCTGATTGACATACACATTTGCATCTTAGTGAGTGGAGGATTACTCCCCTCTGTGCAGACTGTCATATTGGCTGCTGTTAACTAACGGTCTTCTTATTAGATTTACAGCAGGTTGAGGTCCACTCCCTGCTGCTCTAACTGTTCATTGCATTATTATTGTATTGTGAGTACCCGGTGGGTTGAGGACCACTCCCCACTGTGTACATTAGAGCTTGTTTTATTTGTGTTTACTTACTAAAGATTTATTTTTCTTGTATTGCAATTTTTATATATACAAATTTTTTTGTCTCACACACCTCAAGTTTAGAGATTGCATATTATGTAATAAAATTGCTGATTTATTATTTATATTGTGTTCACTCAATTCTGAATACACCCTTTGTTGATAGTATGGCGCAAGGTAGCAATCCGTCTATATAATTTTGCTTACCCCCAGGAGGGTATATATGGGAGCTGTTTTAGAGGAAGCTCCCCCCCTCTACCTTAGCTGTCTCTACGCATCAGGGATCCCCCATTTGGCAAACAGGCAGCGCAACTAGGTACTCACTCTACCATTTTCTCTCCTCTGCCTAAAAAACTGGCAGATGGAATGGAAGAAGATGGATTTTGAGACAAGGGGTTAGTAAAAGAATTATTTGAGGCAGAACTGTCTTCATCACACGATTCAGCTTCTGAACTTGAATGGGTTCCGTGATTGTACACTGGTTTAGCAAAGTCCTTAAACTGCCAATTATAGACACGATTTTGGGCAAAATCTTCACTATCCCGTAAAAATTTAGATTTTTTTCTAGTATCACTTCTCTCTCCAGACGATCTATGTCTGACTTATATTTTCAATATTGCAGCTGAAAAGTTTCCAGACTTTCAAAAGGTTTCAAATAATCTGTTATTTTGGTAATTTCTTGGTCTAAATTTGTAAGGACCAATTCGTCATGTTTTATCAGGACAGAAAGGAGGTCTAAAGAACATTTAGTTAAAGTTGTTTCCACTCTTGAGTCAGAGCAGGTGTGGCCAAGTCATAAGTTGGAAAGACATTGGGACGCAAACCTCTAGGGGTGATCTTATTGCGTAAATAATTATTACATGTTGACAGATTCCATATAGTCTTTGTCTGTTTAATCAACAATCGTTTGAGGATTAATAATTGTTTTGGCCAATCCCCATCTGAGTTGGTCGTCATATTACAGTCTTCAGTAAAAAAGTCAACAGTCTCCTGTCTCAAACGCTTGTGGCGTTCAGTTAGATCATTACTTATGCTAAATGTTGACATTTTGCCACAAATAGTGACCCTAGACATAGAGTCATTGTATACGTCCATTGAACATCAGTATGGCCTTGCAGCAGTTTCTTATTTCTTACAGGCCAAATACGATCAAGATTTTTCACAATTGCTGCTGAAGTTATTATCTTTTGTACTGACAAAAAATTATTTTTTGTTTGACGACCATTACTATTTGCAGGTTTGGGGCACAGCGATGGGGACATCCTGTGCCCCGACCTATGCAAATTTATATCTGGGCCAATGGGAACAGGAAACTGTATTTGGTGAGATTTGTGAACCATATCAACATTGCATACTTCTATGGTTACATTACATAGATGATGTGTTTCTGTTGTGGCAAGGGGATAAAATAACAATCAAAAAAATCTAAGCCATGGCAATCCCTAGGGACTTTTTAATTTACCCTAATCTGAAAAAGCAAGGAACTTTAGAACCAATTAGGTTCATAGGGGATTTTTGTGACCATTCTAATCAAATAGTGAGAATCCTTAATAAACATTTACACATTATTCAATCGGATTCCACCCTTAGACAGGTAGTTGGAGACAGAGTTTCTATGTGTTGGAGAAGAGCCCCAAATATTGGTGATAAACTGGTTCAGAGTCACTTTGTTAGAACAAATAAACCTAAGAGTACTTACAACGGCTCTTACCCATGTGGAAATTGCCGTGCTTGTCCGTTTATGAAGAAGATTTACAATTCAAAAATCAGTTTAATAATATCATTTTACTTAATGGCCACATGAACTGTAATTCAGATTATGTGGTATACTGTTTAAGCTGTCCTTGTAATTTGAACTATATAGGAAAGACCATTCACAAGTTCAAGAGTCGTTTACTTGAACATATAGGTTCAAATCGAAATGCACAGCATGACAAGGATCAATGTAAAATACTCACTCCCATTGCTAGGCATTTTTTTCATTATCATAATTCTAATCCTAAATTCTTGTCTGCTTTCATTATAGAAAAATTACAACCACATCAGAATTTTGTGCGTCAAATATAGTATATTCATGATATGGGAATGTTGTGCATGAGATGTATAAGTCATATAATTTATCTCTTTCGATTTGTTATAGAACATCTATAGTTGTTACTATTTGATAGACTGAAGATTAATTGTAATATGAGACATTGCTAATAATGCTAATATTTATTTGGAACCAGATTGGTTAAATCTTCTAACATAGTTGTCTATATGATCAATCGCATGATTTTTCTCAAAAAATTGCCCTATGGATAGGAGACTTGTAGTCAAGAAGTTTGAATGAGGGGTACTTTAATATATTGTGTGGAAACAGAAAATATTAAAGCATATTTGTGAATATTCGCATATTAATCGCTATATAGTTAGAGACAAAGAACCGCAAAAGTGCGGGAATTCGGGAACGCGCACGTGCGCGTGCATTCCCATGCTCGTACA
>WWET01007485.1:15133-48550 GCA_011038615.1 Limnodynastes dumerilii | reverse complement strand
AGAGAGAGAGAGAGAGAGAGAGAGAGGGAGAGGTTGATATAGAGAGAGAGGAAGAGAGAGAGGGGGAGAGAGGACGAAATAGAGGGGGGGGAGAGGTTGAGAGAGAGATATTGATAGAGAGAGGGATAGAGGGAGAGAGAGAGGGAGAGGGAGATAGTGAGAGAGTGTAAACATGACATCTAGGTATGTTGATAGAGATAAAGGGAGGGAGAGAGAGAAAGGGGAGAGAGAGATATTGATAGTGAGAGGGAGAGAGAGAGAGAGAGGGAGAGAGTGTAAACATGACATCTAGTCTGTATTTAGTTAGAAATAGAAGCAGTGGGTAGTTACCTCATCCAGGCTGACTGTATCTCACTGCGAGTCTATAATCCGTTCGGCACATATACTCACTCCTCCGGTGAGGTTCCGTGGTGACAGACTTGGTAGTAAAGAAGCCTCGGCACATATACTCACTCCTCCGGTGAGGTTCCGCGGTGACAGACTTGGTAGTAAAGAAGCCTCGGCACATATACTCACTCCTCCGGTGAGGTCCCACGGTGACAGACTTGGTAGTACGCACTGGATACTTATCGGTGTTCCTTGTTCATGGTGATTCTAGTGCGCAAGCGAGGTGATAGGTTCCAGGACTTCCAGCACTCTCTCCGTATCTCTCTTACAGTTGTTATTAGGAGGAGGAAAAGTCTTTGGGCCTGATCTAGACTTAGGGGTGAATCCCGTACATAAGCGTCAGAGGATAATCCCTCCTCCCTGACACTCTCCTCTCACGTACGCAACTTACCTGGCTGACGTGGCTGACTGGCTGTCCAAAACCCTTCCTTCTCCGCTTCTCCGCTCACAATGCGTGTAGTTGAATGTACGGAGTGTTGTCACCCCCTGACGTATGGAACTCTGAACGTATGGAAACCAGTTATGTACATTCAGGTTCCGTTGACGCACAACTCATTCAGGCTGCTGTGTAACTCGCCTGTCACTATCAAGTCTGAATCCGGACCTTTGTTCCTTAAATCATGGATTGCAACAGGTTAATAACACTCACCTCATGCTGAAGACAGGGATCACCTCACTCTGAAACAGGGATCACCTGGATTACCTCACTCTGAAGACAGGGATCACCTCACTCTGAAGACAGGGATCACCTTACTCTGAAGATAGGGATCACCTCACTCTGAAACAGGGATCACCTCACTCTGAAGACAGGGATCACCTCACTCTGAAGACAGGGATCACCTGGATTACCTCACTCTGAAGACAGGGATCACCTCACTCTGAAGACATGGATCACCTCACTCTGAAGACAGGGATCACCTCACTCTAAAGACAGGGATTAACTCACTCTGAAGAAAGGCATAACCTTACTCTCAAACAGGGATCACCTCACTCTGAAGACAGGGATCACCTCACTCTGAAGACAGGGATCACCTCACGCTGAAGACAGGGATCACCTCACTCTGAAACAGGGATCACCTCACTCTGAAGACAAGGATAACCTCACTCTGAAGACAGGGATCACCTCACGTTGATGACAGGGATCACCTCACTCTGACACAGGGATCACCTCACTCTGAAGACAAGGATCACCTCACTCTTACACAGGGATCACCTCACTCTGAAAGAGGGATCACCTCGCTCTGAAGTCAGTGATCACCTCACGTTGATGACAGGGATCACCTCACTCTGACACAGGGATCACCTCACTCTGAAGACAGGGATCACCTCACTCTTACACAGGGATCACCTCACTCTGAAACAGGGATCATGCTGAAGACAGGGATCCTCTCACTCTGAAGACAGGATTTACCTCACTCTGAAGATAGGGATCACCTCACGCTGAAGACAGGAATCACCTCACTCTGAAGATAGGGATCACCTCACTCTGAAGATAGGGATCACCTCACTCTGAAAACAGGGATCACCTTACGCTGCAGACAGGGATAATGTGATGAAGACAGGGATAACTATGCTGTGATAAGGTCAGGGCTGATGTGTTGTGCTGTCTGCTGGAGGTAGATATAAGACCGGCTGCTCCCTCCCGGGATCTCCTCACACACAGAGGGACAGGAGCCGCGTCACCAGATTCTCCAGCGCTCCATAATTACTGAGGAAATAATTATTTTATCATTGTCATAATAATAATAATAATAATAATAATAATAATAATAATAATAATAACAACATAATAATAATAACAACAATAATAATAATAATAATAATAATAATAATAATAATAATAATAATAATAATAATTCCCTGATGATTCTCCAGCGTTCTGTAATCACTGAGGAAATAATTATTTTTATCATCGTCAGAGCCGGACAAATGAAATAAATCAACAGCAGCCAAATTCCAGGAAATTCCTCATGTCGATTGTGACTGGATTCATGATAACTTGTTACATAATAATAATAATCATCATCATCATCATTATTCCCTGCGGATTCTCCGTCTGATAGATGTCACTATCAGCTCTTATTTTACCTACGTTGAGATATCCATATTGGATTCGGATACAGACCCCTGCATGCTTTCCATATGCGGGAGTCTGTAACTATGCACGAAAGCGGGGAGTAAAGTCCCCTGTCGCTCCTCTCTGACATGTGGAGTGATGAAACCTTACGTGTTACTTATCCATAACCCAACCTTAACTTTACCTCATGGATCTGCGTCCCTACTGTCAAAGTCAAATCAAATCATACAACAATAGTTCCGCATCATCTGTGTGTGGGTAAGAACAATGGATCTCTAAGAGCAGGAAAACACAGGCATTTACACGCACTTACACGCACTGAGTGTAAGGGTCATTCATGTATTTAAAACACACACAAAACCAAAAACCGGCGCTGGAAAATTGAGGACAAACTGTGACTACAGCTTAATCCAGGGATTTGTGAACTCCCTAATTAAAACTATAACAAGAAAGAAGGAGAAATACGACCAGCGCTGTCACAATTGGTGTCCTCAAACTTTAACACATTTCTACCTCTAAATCATAAATATATAACTAAGAACTTCTTAGTCGTATTTCTCCTTCTTTCTCATTCATGTATTTGCTGTGTAAATTCATACGTGTGGGCGCGCCAATTTTACACGTGGCAAAACTACCTCTAAACTTCGCAATGTGGGCGGGGTTTTCATGTAAAGTGTACAGTATGGGCGTGCTTAGCTGCGTAAGTCCGTGTTACCCATCTGTACGTGTGCGGACGACAGCGGTTACGCGGCCAAAAGTTAAGGTAGGATTTGCAAAGTGGAACTCAGACAAAATACGTACATTCAAGGGGTGCGCCAGGGGGAGTGTATAGAAGGTACGCACGTGTAAATACGCTACGCGAGGAAACGGATTGCAAGCGGAGTTCTGGATCTACCCCATAGATAATATGTGATATTATATAACAAAACTATGATGAGCGCTAGTCTGAAACAACGGCAGAGAATATTTCTAATATTAAAAGAATAAAAAACACAATTTAAAGAGATTTGTAATCGCTGGCACAAAATTGGGAGATGTAACCCAAAAACACACACAAATGTAACAATCGGGCCATACTTGAGCCTACACCCTCAGCAATGATATAACTAAATGAGTGGCAACAAAACACAATTTATTAAATGAAATGCATAACAACATTTTTCAAATAAATAAAGATAAAAATGAACAGCAGAATATATATATATATATTATATCAACACTCAAGTCTGCACAAGAGTAGGGAGCACACATATAAGGTAACACGGGTGCTTGCTTTGAAATGTAATATAGTCCAGAATCTAGAGTTCTCCAAATTAAAAATTCATTATTTGGATGTTCAGATCACTCAATCATCGCAGGGTTTTACTACACGTTTGTTTCGTAAACAGACAGACAAGAACACCCTCTTGAGGGCTGAGAGTTTTCACCCTCTGCCTCTCAAGAGTGGTCTTCCTTTTTCTCAATTATTGAGAGTAGTCCGTATCACCTCTAATAGAGCCGAATTGCCAGAGGCCCTTAAAGAAATGGGCAACAGGTTCATTGTGAGAGGCTATAATCCTAAAGAGGTGGAGACAGCTATCAATAAATGTCTTCGGACTGACAGGGAGAGTTTATTTACCCCCAGAAATCGTGGCAATGAGAATCGCATAGTTTTCAGCACCACATATTCAACCATTTCGGGTGAACTGAGGGATGCTGTGTCGAGACATTGGCACATCATATCCAGTGACCCCAAAATTGGTGCTGTTCTACAATCTCTACCGCTAATGTGCTTTAAACGAAGCCCCAATTTTAGGAATAATTTGATGAAAACTGATATTGTTCCCATGATTACTAAAACATGGTTAACCACCAAAGCCGGGGTATTTCGCTGTAGCGGTTGCATTAACTGTTCTTTTCTCTTGCTAGGTGACCATTTTCAACATCCTACCAAGATTTTTGTGTTTAAGATTAAACAGAGATTGACGTGTGATAGCAGATATGTTGTATATATCATTACATGTCCGTGCCATAAAATTTATATTGGCAAAACGGTGAGGATGTGTAAAGAAAGACTTGCTTTACATAGGTCCTCTATTAAAAAAGCATTCACTTTGGTAGATAGTAAAACACCCCCTGTGGCCAGACATTTTGTTGAGATGGGACATACTTAGAGGGATCTCAAATGTATGCCCTTAGTTCAGATCCCCCCATTGAGACGTGGTGGGGATAGGGGACTACTATTGTTACGCAAGGAGGCTAGATTAATTTATAAGTTTGACTGTTTGACACCTAACGGGTTAAATGAAGAATTAAACTTTTCATGTTTTTTGTAAAATCCCTGTCATATCATATCATATCATATCTTGGCTATCACTTGTTCATTGATTTGTCTGTTCAGTTGGTTTTTTTGTTAAATACCACGGCACTTCCGCTTTTGCTGTTCCCCTCCTACTCCCTGATGACAGGTTAGCTTTGTTTTGCCCCCGATGGTTAACCAGGTGACGCCGCGCATGCGCTGACGGTCCAGACACATCGGCGCTGCTTGCGTCGTTGTTGCCTGGCAACGTTGGCGCGTGTTAGATGCGTCACACATTGGGCGCCGGCGGGAGCGCGGGCGAGCTGACCATGGATCAGGGTGGGCGGAGAGCGGACCTGCGGCAGCTGCGGTAAGTTTATTAATTATTTCTTTTTATATATAGTGGCATCTTTAGGCATGTGAATTCATTCTGCAGCTCTTCTGTGATATATGGACCCCTGAGGACAGAGCAGGTGCTCCGAAACGGCTGTCGGGCCATTGCTGGGACTTTTCCTTCATAGTCCTTACCAAGTGTGAAGCATCTCTATGGGGCTTTGATGATTGCCTTGGACTTCAATTATGCTATATAAGCCATCAGGATGCGTTGTGATACACACTTTTGAACTGCTGCTTTTTTGATGCTGCTATTTCATTTTGCACTTTCACTTATCTTTGTTTTTTTGCACTGTGGCACTTTACTCCGTATGATCTATGTGGTTTTGGACCATGTGAAATTACCCCCTTTGGAGAGATTAGACTATATATATATATATATATATATATATATATATATATAGCACATAGGGCTATGGTCTCATATCAATATCAATAAATATATATATATGAGGATTAAAGAGTGCACATGCCTATATATGCAATAGGATCCTAAATAGGTTACTTGTAAGTGCAAGGTCAAGGAAAGCGTAGAATATAAAAATATGGACAAATTATCCACAGAACAGCACACATCAATAATAGAAAACAGCAAAAAAAGTTATAGCCAAAAATAGGATTTATTCCTACATATAAAATGGACACCAAGCAAAAAGAGTCTCAGTATTCCAAAAAAAGGTGCAATAATCCGTGCAAATAAAGTGCAAAATGGTAAACAGCCTCAAATAGTAGTATACAGGTAATATAACTCCCAAGCCAACTCTATGAAAAAACATGAATAAATAGAGCTATCACAGTAGAATAAAGTCCATATTCAATTGCTCCATAAAGAGAGACAACCTGTATGCTCAAGAAACAACATATATAAACAGAGTTGTAGGATATCCCGGTGTCCTGTTAGGTCCCGACAGCTGTATCGGCAGCCACGCCGTCATCATGGGGACTTGTGAGGCAGACAGACCCAAAGGTAGTAATGAGGGCTGCAATGAATCCAAGAATAAGAAAAACAGGGTTTAAATACCTTGATAAGAGAACACAAAACACCATCAGCTGTGCGCCCTGATCCACGTGCCGCCCTCCGTCTCCCGACGCAATGCGTGTCAACCAGTGCGGCCGGAAGTTCCCATGCTGCCAAGGGGCCGGACCACACAACCATGTAAACATCCGCCAATGGCTGAGTCATCCGGTTGTTATGGTTACCCCCAGACAACATAGTAATCCAAGCCACGCTGCATCGCCGCACCCGTTGTAGAGGCATCGGGCAGGCTGGGAACAGGGCCTGTAAATAAAAATAAATAACAAAGCATATTTGAAACATTAAAATACACCAGAAAGAGACATTGGATTAGAATGAGGTCAAGGTTAGTCTACAAAAAACAATTCAAACTACACTCCTCATTCAAACCATTAGGAGATAAGGCATTTAGTAAATATATATATTCCGCCTCCTTTTGTAGAAGCAGTTTAGCCCTATCACCCCCTCTTCTGAGAGGCGCTATCTGTGCTATGGGCATACATTTAAGTGTCCTAAAGGGGCACTTAAATGGCGTGAAAATGGCGTGCCACAGGTGGAGTTTTCGAGTCAACCACCGTTCGTGCTTTTTTAATCGAGGACCTATGGAGCGCCATGCGCTCTTTCAAGGTTCTAATGGTCTTACCCACATAAATCTTAGGACAGCTGCATAATAAAATATATACTACATAACAACTGTCACATGTTAACCTATTTCTAATGGGTACCTCTATCTTCGTAATGGGATCAATAAATGTATCTCCCGTCATAAGGTAAGTACAGTTAAAACAACCCCCGCAGCTAAATACGCCTCGTTTAGATGAAAGCCACGTCTGTGGTCTACTAGGAATAATGTTGTTAACAACTAATCTATCACAGAGGTTAAAACTCCTACGGTAACTGATTAAAGGGGGTGTTTGTAAATGTTTACCTGTACGGGGATCGGTAGCAATAATGTGCCAATGTTTAAAGATAGCTCGTTTAACAACATGAGACATCGTAGAAAAAGTTGTATAAAACACAGATCTAGTTGTAGTATCAATAGGGGTACGCTTATTAAAAAGCGTGACCCTGTCATGTGCCAAACATTTAACAATAGCATCATGGACCTCCCTTTGTCTATAACCCAGAGCCAGAAAACATTCTCCCATCTCGTTCAATGAAATCTTGAGTTGTCTGGGATCAGATGTAATTCTTGCTACTCGAATCATTTGTGAGAACGCTGGAAAAATATTTGGAAACAAAAGATGGCGCTAAGTATATAATGTACTCGATTATAGAAAAGCTGCTGTTTGTGAGGAGTGTGTTTTCTCCTCAATGCCCCCTGTATAGGGTATACAAAAGTAGGGAAAAAAAGAAAAAACAGCGCTAAAGGGGAATCAAAATAGATTTTACTTTTTACTTGGTCTTACACCTCTTTGCAAATTTATATTGTAATATTAACTGTTCTAATAGTTGACTTTGAATAATCAGGAATGGAGAACGGCACAAGAGCTATTAGTAGACAAAATACTTTATTCTAAGAGCACCAAATGCTAAAACCATACAATCTATTAATAAGAAACATAAAATAATAAAAATACAAGAGTGTTTTTTTGTAGTGATATATATCACATTGAACACCAAATCCTGTTATGTCCAAAAAATGCTAATTGATATTTAAAATATATAGAGAAACCTTAAAATACACCACTATGAGACAATTAGATAAGAATGAGGTCAAAGATAAACTACATTCCTCATTCAACCCATTCGGAGATAAGGCATTAAGTAAATATATATATTCCGCCTCCTTTTGTAGCAACAATTTAGCCCTATCACCCCCTCTTCTGAGAGGCGCTACCTGTGCTATGGGCATACATCTAAGTGCCCTAAGGGGATGTTTAAATTCCTGAAAATGGCGTGCCACAGGTAGAGTTTTTGAATCAACCACCGTGCATGCTTTTTTGATCGAGGACCTGTGGAGCGCCATGCGCTCTTTTAAGGTTCTAATGGTCTTACCCACATAAACCTTGGGACAGCTACATAATAAAATATACACTACATAACGACTGTCACATGTTAATCTATTTCTAATAGGTATCTCAATCTTCGTATTGGGATCAATAAATTTATCGCCCGTCATTAGATAGGTACAATTAAGACATCCCCCACAGTTAAATACACCTTGTTTGGATGAGAGCCACGTCCGTGGTCTACTAGGAACAATATCATTAACCACCAATCTATCGCGGAGATTTAAACTCCTACGGTAACTAATAAGAGGGGGTGTTTGCAAATGTTTACCTATACGGGGATCAGTGGCAATAATGTGCCAATGTTTGAAGATAGCTCGTTTGACAACATAAGACATCGTAGAAAAAGTAGTACAAAACACAGATCTAGTTGCAATATCAACAGGGGCACGCTTATTAAAAAGCGTGTCTCTGTCGAGTGCCAAACATTTTACAATAGCACCATGGACCTCCCTTTGTCTATAGCCACGAGCCAGAAAACGTTCTCCCATCTCATTCAATGAAATCTTTAGTTGTCTGGGATCAGATGTAATTCTTGCTACTCGGATCATTTGCGAGAACGGTAGTCCACTTTTAAGGGGTGCAGGGTGAAAACTATCAGCCATGAGTAACGTGTTACGGTCTGTGTCCTTCCGATACAACTCGGTGGTTAATCCAGAGTCAGTCACTTTGATAAGCACGTCAAGAAAATTGATACTGACATCACTGTAATTAAGAGAAAATTTAATTTTGTGGGGCAACATGTTGAGTTTGTCCACAAATTGAGTTAGTTCTTCGTTGGTGCCAGTCCAGATCAAAAATAAATCATCAATAAAACGAACGTAAAAATGGATGAATTTAGAAAAATATATATCCTGTAATATATATTGAGACTCATAATGATGCATGTATAGATTGGCATACGATGGGGCCATGTTTGACCCCATCGCAGTCCCGCATAACTGTAAAAAAAAATGATTTTCAAATAAAAAGTAATTCCTGGTAAGAACTAACCGTATAAGACCCAGAAGAAACTCAACAGGAGGCCCATCATAATAATCCGATGTAGATAAGATCTCTTCAATGGCTGTCAATCCCGCTTCATGCGTGATGTTGGTATATAGACTGGTGACATCCAAAGTCACCAGTCTATAACCATTCTGTAGTAACTGTAAAGCACATAAGCGTTGTAAAAAATCAGAAGTGTCACGGATGTAACTGTAGGTATGCTGCACAGTGGATTGCAAATAGAAATCTACAAATTGCGATAAAGTTTGACATAAGGAGCCCCTGGACGATATGATGGGGCGCCCAGGGGGATCAACCAGCGGTTTATGTATCTTAGGCAAGACATATATTATTGGGATCTTGGGATGATCCTGCCTGAGAAATCTTGCTGTTTCATCTGAGATCCAATGATTATTACGGTAGGGTCAAACCGTAAAGGCAAATAACACTCAGTGATAGCTGTTTCTTAATCTCACATAGATATTTATTTTTGTCCAAAACCACTACGGCTCTACCTTTATCAGCGGGCCTGATGACTATATTGGGGTCATCTCTCAATGACTTAATGGCAAGTTTTTCAGTACTAGTCAGATTGGAGGAATATATCCTACCTGAGGACCACTGGGTGAACGTATCTCGCTTCACCAGCCTTATAAATGTATCAATAGATGGATTCAAAATTGGAGGTTCAAAGGTGGATTTGGGTCTAAAATTGTCAGTTCTAGACTGGGATGTCTGATCGCCAAAGTAATCTCGCAGCTTCAGTTGTCGTTGAAAGCGATAAAAATCCACTTCCAGATCAAATTTCTTGGGTCTGAATGTCTGAACAAAAGACAATCCACGACTAAGGACATTCATTTCAGTTGAGGAAATTTGGCGCTCTGATAAATTATACACAACTACCTCCTGCGGTTGGCTTGGGAGCCCCGGTTTATGCTGCTTGTGCCTGCGGCCACCCCTTCTCCTCTTCGTTGGCCTCGCCCTCCCACTCCTTGTGGGGATAGTATCTCTTAAAAAAGGCTGGCTTTGATTTTAAAATGAACTGTCAGAATCGCTCTGGGATGTAGCAGAGTCTAAATCAGTAAAGACTACATCTCACCTTTGTACTCTATTGGGGCACTGATTGAATCTTGAACGCCCTGTGAAACCTCCATAGAACCAACTATACACTTTATTTGCCTTATAGTCCTCACAAACTGTTTTATATTTCTTTTTCTTGAACATCAACAAATCTGCTTCAAGCTGTTGAACAGTCTCATCAAATTTAATCATCCAATCTACTGTATTATCTGAACGCAAAACCGGCAAACCAATGCGCTCAAGCTCAGTGAGCTCTGCATTAATGCCATCAATATCCGTATTAACTTTTTCTATCGTCAATATCATCAGATCCATGGAACATTGGTTCATTATCTGGCACCAACTTCTACAAAAATTTCTGTCCATTCTGCCCACAGTGGGTTGGTTCCGAATACAAAACCCTTTAGGCATCAAGTTCTCCTTGTGATACTGTACGACCACGTAACTTCAATTCAACAAGCCTTTTCCGGAGCTTCAAAACATCCTGATATGTCTCTAATGGTGTATCAACATTAAAAGCTAATGTGTCCGTGTAATCAAATAGAATCTGAGAGACTTCACTACTGGTGTACCGCGAACTTCCGGCCGCGCTAGTTGACACGCATTGCGTCGGGAGACGGAGGGCGGCACGTGGATCAGGGCGCACAGCTGATGGTGTTTGTGCTCTCATCAAGGTATTTAAACTCTGTTTTTTTATTTTTGGATTTATTGCAGCCCTCATTACTACCTTTGGGTCTGTCTGCCTCACAAGTCCCCATGATGACGGCGTGGCTGCCGAAACAGCTGTCGCGACCTAACAGGACACCGTGATATCCTACAACTCTGCTTATATATGTTGTTTGTTGAGCACAGGTTGTCTCTCTTTTTGGAGCAATTGAATATGGACTTTATACTACTGTGATAGCTCTATTTATTCATGTTTTTTCATAGAGTTGGCTTGGGAGTTATATTACCTGTATACTACTATTTGAGGCTGTTTACCATTTTGCACTTTATTTGCACGGATTATTGCACCTTTTTTGGAATACTGAGACTCTTTTTGCTTGGTGTCCATTTTATATGTAGGAATAAATCCTTTTTGTGGCTATAAGGCTATAACTTTTTTTGCTGTTTTCTATTATTGATGTGTGGTGGTCTGTGGATAATTTGTCCATATTTTTAAATAAAATACAGTATAGCCGCGCTCCCAATAACAAATATCACAAATATAGAATAAACAACATAATGGCAAATTGAGAATAGGTATAAAAGAAAAAGGGTTAATTTATTATAGGTAATAAATTTAAAAAAGATAATAGATATCAACAATATAATCATAAAAAAGGGAAAAGACAATGGCATATATATCCTGCTGTTATAAGTGGTAATGATAAATGGCCCAAGAGATGTTAATTGAATATAAAGCCTTAACACAAGTGGTATGTTTACACATCCATATATCAAAAAGAACAAAACTTTAATATTGGTTGACTCCTCGCCGTACGGCTTAGGCTGGCATCCTATACCAAAAGTTTATATGCATTTGGTGTTGTAAACAGGACTTGGATGTTTTTCTAGAGATTAATTTCTCTTAAAAATAAAAAGTCAGTCTATGACATATAAACTTTTGGTATAGGATGCCAGCCTAAGCCGTACGGCGAGGAGTCAACCAATATTAAAGTTTTGTTCTTTCTGATATATGGATGTGTAAACATACCACTTGTGCTAAGGCTTTATATTCAATTAACATCTCTTGGGCCATTTATCATTACCACTTATAGCAGCAGGATATATATGCCATTGTCTTCTCCCCTTTTTTTATGATTATATTGTTGATATCTATCATCTTTTTTAAATTTATTACCTATAATAAATTAACCCTTTTTCTCTTACACCTATTCTCAATTTGCCATTATGTTGTTTATTCTATATTTGTGATATTTGTTATTGGGAGCGCGGCTATACTGTATTTTATACTTTGTCTATTGTAAAAGGGATATCACCCCCTTTTTTAGCCAGCGATCTGTTTTGTATCCTTGTATGCATATATTTATTTTATTTTTTATTTGATTTTCCATCTGAATTAGCGCTGTTCACTTTTTTTGTATATTGTTGGTTCCCTCAACAGATATGTAATATCCTATACTGTGCAATGTACTACCCAGTCACATCTATACTGTGCAATGTACTACCCAGTCACGCCTATACTGTGCAATGTACTACCCAGTCACGCCTATACTGTGCAATGTACTACCCAGTCACGCCTATACTGTGCAATGTACTACCCAGTCACGCCTATACTGTGCAATGTACTACCCAGTCACGCCTATACTGTGCAATGTACTACCCAGTCACGCCTATACTGTGCAATGTACTACCCAGTCACGCCTATACTGTGCAATGTACTACCCAGTCACGCCTATACTGTGCAATGTACTACCCAGTCATGCCTATACAGTGCATTGTACTACCCAGTCACGCCTATACTGTGCAATGTACTACCCAGTCATGCCTATACAGTGCATTGTACTACCCAGTCACGCCTATACTGTGCAATGTACTACCCAGTCATGCCTATACAGTGCATTGTACTACCCAGTCACGCCTATACTGTGCAATGTACTACCCAGTCATGCCTATACAGTGCATTGTACTACCCAGTCACGCCTATACTGTGCAATGTACTACCCAGTCACGGTATACAGCCTCTATACAGTGCATTGTACTGCCCAGTCATGTCCACTCCTGAGCACAACATGGCCTGTCAGAGGTGTCATGGCTCTTAAGCCTGGATTTATTTATTTATTATTTATTTATTAACAGGTTTTTATATAGCGCCCACAGATTACGTAGCGCTTTACAATGTATAGAGCGTAATGTGTTCTGACAGTACAACGAGGATGCGTCCACATGTGTAGAACACAAAATGCGATCCAAACACAATGATATGAGAGGAAACAAACACAAGTTATCACAACAACTCAATACTGCTAAATCACTACCAAATTCACGCACGTTCTCTATGCTGTATGAATCTTGCAATTGATTTACTGAGAATACTGCCTTGCATCCAATTTTAGCCTTTGGTCTCTCAACAGAGTGAGTGATGTTATGTTTTTTTTAGATCTCATTTAGAGAAACAAAACAGTTTTCACCTGTGTGAATTCTAAGTAAACGTGAGTTACTGACAAATCACTTCCTGCAGGCGGAGCAGGTATATGGCTTTTCTCCTGTGTGAATTTTTACAGGCAAAGAATAATGTTGGTTATTGGTAACAGGTTTTCCTCATTCAGACTATGGCCCGGATTCAGAGTTTTAGCAGATCCGCTAAAACGTACTATTCAGAGGTGCGTGTTTCTAAGAAATAATAAAAACATAAATAAATCTGAAAAATGAGAAATTGGTTCACCAGCGCAAAAAAGTCCAATTTAGTATATAGTTTGTGGTTTGTAAGAACCTGTAGTGAGACCCGTGCAGTGCAGGGGCAGCTTCTGGCCAACAACTAAGTCTGCTGTTATCCCAGACTTATAATGTAGAAAAATTTTGTGTGAATGAAACAAGCGCCTAGTTTGTGGTTTGCAAGAACCTGTAGTAGAACCCAAAGGTGCAGGGGCAGCTTCTGGCCAACAACTAAGTCTGCTGTTATCCCAGACTTATAATGTAGAAAAATTTTGTGTGAATGAAAGGTCACAAGCGCCTATAGAATGTTCTTCAGTGGTGGATGAAGTTTTCTTTTGATCCACTTGGTAAAGTGCTCAGTGCTTAGCACAAAAAAGAACAAACAGACAAAAGAAAAAACTAAAGAAAAAACAAATAGTGTGATATGGTTAAATTAACTGTGTTAATATCACCAAGGATATTGATTTTTAAAACCAGGGAGTGCTTAATAGTTTTAACCAGGATCACCACTGCGTGATTTAAAGTGCTAATATAGTTAGATCAAAAGTAACCATCAATGAGGTAATTAAAAAATAAAATGACAAAATCAAGGATAGCTAACAAGGAAAATCATTCATTAATACTACTAAGAATATCGGGGAAAGATTGATAATCTAAAAACATTATATAAAATAATCATATTCACATCAACGATTATAAACGTGAGGCATAATGAGGAGCATAATCAATAGGTACATTAACTTAAAAGTCCAAAATTTGTTTGTCGCAGACTAAAATATATGAGCTAATGGGAGAATTTAAAGGGAAGGGAGGCCACACGGCACAACACAGTCTAAAAAATACTCGCATATACTCCACTCGCTAGTCTAATGCATAATCACTATTTGGATACCGCAATAACAATGAGAAAAAACAACCACTGGGATCCAATGAGGCATACGGAATTTGCCCTATCAATAGGACAGAAGATCTTCCTTTCATCTTTTATAGTATGTTAAAGAGCTGGTGCCTTAGCCCTGATGGAGAGGCCTTTGTATTGAACTCTTGTACCAGTTTGTGCTGGTGTTGGTAGGATTGGTGCTTTTGGATTACCTATTTTCTCCTTCGGAGAAAACCTTTTGTGAGTTGGATTGCATTTGTGTTTGGATTAGTCTGCGATTATTTCAGGTATTGCGAATTTCCGCATTATGCACAGATTCAACAGTTTGGGGGCTCGTGAGCTTAGGTCTTGTCCCTACAAATTAAATTTATTTACTCTTTTTATTGATCTAAATAAATTTACAAGAAATGTGTGTCGTTAAAAATATTTCTCTTTATATAATAAGTACAATAAAGATAATAAATTAGTGTTAAGTGATACTCAAGATCATGCAACACTCAATATTCTTGTATCTTTACAAAATGAGGATCCAGGAGATTCAAATATACAAATAGACTCTCCAAAACTTACAAAAAATAAATCTAGCTTCTATCCACTTCAACTGAAAACTGACTGTATAGAGGCATTTTACCAAAAAACCTTAACAGATATTAAAGATGTATGTGAAAAAGCAGAAAAATGCATATTGAGGGATAATTTAACAAAAAAGAAAAACAGGAAATACATAATTTACAGGAAAATCATGAAATAATAATCAAACATGCTGATAAGGGCGGGGGGGATTGTAGTTTTGAATAAATCGGAATACCTTATCATAGCACATATACAACTTGGAGATATTTGTTTCTGTAGAAAACTTGAATCTAAGCCAAGTAAGAAATATATGATTCTTTATAAGACTCTTATTAAAGGAGCTAACGAATTGGGCACTGTTAATAAAAAAAAATACCTTTGATTTTCTGAATATACAGCATCCCATTATCCCAACATATTATCATTTAACAAGATTCAGTCAGTGAACATTATCTCGGGGGTGGGGTCACTGACTTGTGGTCTTTCCCCATTTGGTGGATCTATACTTACAACCTCATGTTACTAAACTCAGGTCATATGTCAAGGAGACGACCCACTTCCTTTCTATGATAGACGGCCTTCACTGGAAAAATTATTTTTTACTTGTCACGTGTGATGTTGAATCTTTGTATTCGAATATCCCTCATGAAAATGGTATTGAAACCATTGTTCAGGTTTTATTTTCAGATCTCTTCTATCTCTCAAGGCTCTGAATTTAGCAGACAAGCAGACACTTATGACTCTGTGGACTTTCTAAATCAAACCTTTACTGCAAGGACTGACATCCGTGATACCCCACTAGATGGTATAGATTTGATCTTTTACACGGACGGAAGTTGTCATAGACAGACTGACACAGGTGAATTATATACCGGCTATGCAGTGGTAGACGATGAAAGTGTTATAAAAGCTGAACCTCTTGGACCACTGATTCAGCACAAGTAGCAGAGCTTGTAGGTTTAAGAAGGGCATGTGATAACATAGTGGTGTGGCCCCCGTGAAATGTATGTGGTGGAAGCCCAACGCCAACTCTCAGACCCTGTATGTTATAAGAAACTTCTAGGGAATCCCACTGATGAATTTCTAAAAACTTATGAGTCTATGCTTTTGGAGGCAAAACATATGGGAGTAATTAACCAGAAAGTTTTTGACTTCCTTTTTGTACCCCATCCCAAAACTGCTTGTTTCTATCTTCTCCCTAAGTTGCACAAAGATGCCTTGTGCCCCCCGGGTCGCCCAATAATTTCAGGGAATTTCTCCATTACGAAGAATGCCAGTAAATACATTGACGCACATCTTAGACCTCATGTCAAAACCTTACCCTCATATATTAGGGACACCCAAGATCTGCTAGCACGCATTGAGGATGTATTTGTCTCTGTTGGCACGTGGCTAGTATGCTTGGATGTGGAGTCATTATACTCCAGCATCCAACATGGGAGAGGGAAGTATGCTGTGGAATATTTCTGAAGCACATACAGACCATGATAAGTTTCTGTTGGATCTTCTCACGTTTGTTCTGAAAAGAAACTACTTTTTATTTGATAACTGTTTTTATCTACAGTTACGGGGCACAGCTATGGGCACAGCTTGTGCCCCAACTTTCGCAAATCTCTACCTTGGGTGGTGGGAGCAGGATGTCGTCTTTGCGGAGGTCAATGAGGTATATACTTAGTATGTGCCTCTGTGGCTCCGCTATATAGACGACATCCTGCTCTTATGGCAAGGTGACTCAGATACTCTTGATTGTTTTTATCAGCACTTAACACCAATGATTTAAACCTCAAATTGACTGTCAGCAAAAGCCAGGTCCAATTGGATTTTTTTGGACGTGACAATTTATATTGATGCGGATAGGCGGCTGTGTACAGACTTATATCGTAAGTCCACAGCCACCAATAGTATCCTACATAATGACAGTGCACACCACCCAAGTGTACTACAGCATATTCCTAAAAATAAATATATGCAATTGCAAAGAAATTGCTCTACAGTAGCTCGTTTTAAAGCCAGGGCCAAAGAGCTGAGAGAAAGGCTTTTGAGATGGGGTTACCCCCAACATTTATTGGCTAAGGCCTATCAAACTGCAGTAAGAACTAAGAGAGAACTTCTGATTCACCCCATTAGGAAACCCCAAAAAGATAACAAAATCAGGTTTATAACGGATTTCTGTACAGAATCCAATCACCTGACCCAGATCCTGAATAAGCATATCCAAATTCTGAAATCAGATGCCACCATCAGGGATGCTGTAGAAGACAGGATTTCCATGGGATAAAGAAGAGCCAAAAATCTAAAGGACATGGTTGTCTCTAGTATGTACACCTCCCATAAATCGAGGAATATATTAGTTATGGGTAGCCACCCATGTGGAACCTGCAGCACTTGCCACCATATGGTGAAGACAACCGATTTTTTAGACCGTTTTGGGCGGAATAACAAGATTGTAATTCCAAAGGGGTTGTTTACATGTGGATGTAACCTCAAGTATATTGGCAAAACAATACGTCCCTTCCATCAAAGACTTATGCAGCACATTCGTTCTATTAAAAACTCTGCGAGTGATAGGGCCAAGAATAAAATCTTGACCCCTATAGCTAGACATTTTTTATTCTGTCATCAGGCCAATCACCAATCACTTAGGGCCTTCCTTATGGATCAGGTAAAGTTGGACAGTAGGGTGATTTAGACAAGATCCTCTTGCAAAAAGAAACTATGTGGATCTTTAATATGGATGTTATTGCCCCGAAGGGACTTAATGAGAATGTGTCATTTGTTCCTTTTTTATAAGGCACCCTTTTGTGGAATTTATTTCCATATGATGAGCAACAGTGGCTAATCTGTATGTGTGTTTGTTGTACGTCCTTTGGGTGGATACTAAATATTGGCACACTTGATGTGTATGATGGTGGAATGGGATAATTTGGGTTCTATTCATGCTACTACAAAGGATGTGATCCAGGGACAGGTTGAATATGTACGTTTACCCTTTGTTATATGATGGTGTAATGGGACAATTGGGGATCTATTTATGAATACTAAAACTCAGGATGTGATCCAGTGATGTACATATGCTCTTTGGTGTTATGCCTAAATTCTGGATAATGAATATTGATAAAAATTTAGACTAAATACCTATGAATAAATTATATCTCTCTTCGGTATTAAATTTATACAGACCTTGAAATAGGATGTGATGACAATATAACCAAGAGACTAGCCATGTAATTATTATTTTATATCATACTAGGATATTTAATACTCTATTACTAGGGATATTTATTGCCCTCCTGGATAGGAGTATCAGATCCTGCATACCTATACATGCCCCCTTTGTATAATAGAATTGAAGGCTTATATAACAAATCCGCTATTCAATATGTATATTCTCCTAGGACTTGCAATGTCGGGGCAGGCGGATACTGCCCATGTCATTCTGTGGACCAAATATGATATATGTGGAAATGCCTCTGCAATGTTTTATTCCACCCATACACATCATCGGATAAATTACTCCCTTAATTTCTTGGACTGGTGAAGCACATATAATACTGAACATGTTTCATTTGCATATGTGCCGATGCTGTGGGCACTGACATGTTTCTACTGTACTTTGTAACTTGGTCTGCGGTGATTGGTGTCACGCTTGTTTAACTGGAATATATGAGAAGTGTATTTATTCCTTTTATGTGCATTCATGTCATTTATGCCGATCTGCCTCATTAAGTACACGTTAGCCTTTTTGGCTCCAGATTATGCCACTGCCCTATGCTGCTACTTTTATCTGAATTATTGAAAGGTCAAGATAAATGCTATTTCTATATGCCTGTTTAATCCGCTGTATTTTATCACATTTGTAATTGGTGTTTCTCTTTTCTACATAGTGTCCGTTGTGCATATACACTGTTGCATACTTTTGAATTTTGATCTTTGGTCAGCTTCTGATGATATAACGATGCACCTAGGACCTCCTACTCATCCTTGACAAAGCCTCGTTCTGGGCGAAACGCGCGTCGGGTGTGCTACCTGGCAGCGTCTATCATCTGCTATTCTCATGCAGGAGCTTATACCGTTTATTTGGATCACAGCTGCCAGGTTTTCTTTCCATCCAGGGGACGCCGCTTTGAATGTAGCCAGAGTAGGGTAAGCTACTGGCACAGGAATGTGTGAAGCGTGTCCTTGCGGCCACTAACCTGCGGCAAGGATTTTTTCCTCTCAGGAGCTAGATAGCGGCGTTTCCCAGGTGGTATTAGTCTATTGTTTGGACTGTACATGAGCATATGTGCGGCACTACAATTCATGCTCATGATGATATGTGAATATTTGTTTTTTGTTTCATGTTCGCCCTACCTTTTCTACATTTAAACTATGTTTAATTAAAGATATAATTTTTTTTATTGATTTCTGCCCCTGTTATCTATATTAGTGTGCATCTATAAGAGTCCCTATTGTGGGTAGACTGAATTGGTGTACCCCTTCCTGTTGTATATTGTTTATTATTACATAGGGTCCAGGATAGCACCTAGGTCCATTACTTTTGGCCTCTATATTATACTTATTATTGTTCACTAGTGCGGACAGGTACTTGTTTCTCTCTATCTTTTTCTCTCTCTCTCTCTCTCTCTCTCTCTCTCTCTCTCACTCTATATATATATATATATATATATGGATTCGGGGTATACTCGGTGGTACATGATTTTGGAGCCATGCGGCAACTCAGGAACTTTATGACAGCAGTCTGGACACCAGTAGCGCACTTCAGACACATAAAAGGACTTTAAACAGCCATACAACTGCCCACACAAGTTGCAGTTATTAAATGTAAGATCCACACATATGAGACAAACAAGGTTTCACTTGGTAATCAGAGAACAGATGAATCTGTAAAGAGAGTAACTGCATCATCACCATCAGAAAATTTAGAAATCAATCAAGGTTGTGGTGTTTGCGGCTCTTACCACACAAAGATAAAGCGAAATGCAAGATTTTTATTCTCTACAGGAAAAGGCTGTCTTGAAGGCAAAAGGATGCAAACAAGAGCCCAAAGGGCACTGGAAAGATGGTTAAGGGAAGTCAGTGGCTCCCAGAGCATATCTCTCAGCCCTAGCTGAAGGAGCACATGGTTTAACTCATATAGTGAAGGAAGATAAGAGTATACTGGCAAGATCTTATTGGTGTGCACCAGGATTTTCCAGAATGGCAATAGGAAGGTTAGAACATGTTCCTAAAGAAAAATGTTGGTAAGACTATTTCAGAAGAGCCATCTCATATTCCTCTAATAGAGGGTTTTTACCAGTTAACAGATATTGACTTAATACAGTTACCACCCTGTAGGAATTTGAAGTATGTGTTAGTATGTGTTGATTTATTTTCACACTGGGTTGAATCTTACCCAGCCACAACTATTACTGCTACTTTTACTGCCAAGAAGATAGTCCTAGAGATTGTTTGAAGAATTGGCATACCAAAAGTGATTGAAAGTGGACAAGGTACCCACTTTACTGGAGAAGTATTTAAGAGCATGTGCCAACTTATGTGGATTACAATTAAACCACATACCCCATAACACCCACAAGCCAGTGGGAAGGTACAAAGGTTTAACGGCACTATTAAGAACAAACTCAGTAAAGTATTGGCTGCAACTGGTTTTGCTTGGCTGGAGGCATTACCACTGGTCCTTTCCTGTATCAGAACAACTCCCAGATCTTTGCTTAATTTGTCGCCATATAAGATCTGGTTCAAACACCAAACCCATATCACGGTAGACCCCCAGGAGGATCTGAAATGCAATAATGATGTGACTGTCCAGTATCTCATACAAATGAGTAAACAACTCAAGAAGCAGCAGAAAAGTATAAATCTGATAGCACCAGATATGTCACAAAATAATTGTCATGATATTGAACCTGATGAATTTGTGATGATAAGAAACTTTTACATTCTGGTTGTCTAATCGAAAGATGGGAAGGACCATATTAAGTGCTACTGACCTGCACCACATCTGTGAAGGTCACTGAGAGGAATACTTGGCCCATGCATCTCACTGCAAGAGAGTCATCAGTCCAGAAGAGGTCCAAAACATGGCGGAAGTTGATTGCCCCTACTCTTGAGTGTCTATTCCTGGGAGATGAAGTCATGAATGATTGAATAAGATGGAATATCTCTTTTCCTTTTTAGTCTGTTTTTTTCTGGATATGGTAAAAGGGTGGAGGAGATTGGGTCTGGTATTGAGGTGAAGTATGAGTATCAATCTGACAGAAACATGGAACACTGGGTTCTGCTTAAAGCCATAGGTTCTGGGTATAAGAAATGATCTCACCTAGAAGGGAGAGAGTGGTATGAGGCATTATCATCTGAAGAATATTGTATTTGTAAGACTTATGTTCCCATTATAGAATAAGAATTAGCCAAACATAACCCTTTGTTTGATGGACACTCCTTAGATCATTATTACACATTGGTGGGAAAGGTCCTAAATCAGAGAGAATGTTGGGAAAATGCTCCCATGTACTGTAGAGGCTAGACAATATAGGTCTAGTTCCTGTACCATTAGACAACTCGGAGGTAATTAAGTTTGGGTGTGGGAAGCCCCTTGGGGAAAAGTTAAACTATTCACGGTACCCTACTCTCAAACTTCGTCAACATTCTACAGATAACTTGTGCATCAATTTCACAAGCCACATGTGACTCAGATATTGGGAAATAGTGTGGTATAATCAGAAGATAACCTACTCTAGAAGGGCAGACAAAGAGACAATACCCACTAAACAGGTACAAGAGATTAGTAGCCAAAAAGGTGCACAATCACTAGGTTAGTGGGTCAACTCCACAAAATGAGCTATAGGAAAAGAACATTCTGAATATTGCCAACAAATAATACAAGAAGATACTTGTGAGTAACAATTGGGAGCCTTAGGTAGAGGGAGTTTTGTTGGAGAATTGTGTAATGTTATATTACATATGAATATTCCCTTCATCGTTCCAGGAGATGTATATTATATTTGTGGAATGAGAGCTTACAAATGGTTGGTCCCTAATGCTCAAAGATTATGCTATTTTGGACAGAATAGTACCAGATTTGACCATATCACATGAGACTATACTTAATTTACATAGGTCTAGTCCTTCTCATTACGTCCATGTCTAGTATTAACATAAATCTAAGAGAAGTGTGGTACATCAGGGTAAACCTTTGGCAACTGAATTAATTAATTAATCATCGCAATTTACATGTTTAGTTGCTCTGGATTTTACTAAAACTGCCAGGTGAAATGCACTGGCAGATTTAGCAGATTTAATAGATAACATCACCAACATGTATGATAACACCTTCTGGCATACAGCTTTACAGTTACAAGCTTATAAAAAAGATTTGGTACAGCACATTATGGTAATATTTATAGGCAATAGTTATGGGCACTATCAAAGGGTGGACTGTCGAAGTAAATTAAAATCATAAAATAATAAATCAATATTACAAATCGAACTCAGTATAATCTGTGCATGTGTAAGAACAATGGGGGCCAGATTCAGAGCATTGAGCGCATTGCATATGCGCTTGGTGTTTTCCGACTTGAGATACTGAGATTTCCGACTTGAGATATTGAGATACTGAGCATGTGCAGTAATTTTCTATTGTCATCTACGTTTCTTATAGAAATGTAGATTGCGTAAATGCGTTCTTAAGGACCGCTTTTAACGCAATCTACATTTCTAAAAGGAATGTAGATGACGTTAGAAAATTACTGTGCATGCGCAGTTTCTCAAGTCGGAAAAAACTGAGTGCATATGCAATGAGCTTGGTGCTCTGAATCCGGCCCTGGATCTCTAAGAGCCAGATGTACTAAGCTGTGGGTTTAGAAAAGTGGAGATGTTGCCCATAGCAACCAAACAGATTCTAGCTGACATTCTCTATTATGTAATAGGAAAGTAAGAGCTAGAATCTGATTGGTTGCTCGCAGGCATTTTAATCTTATAAATTTGCTTGATAATAAACAGGTTTTCAAACATATATCCATGTAGGAGTATTCTTAGTAAACAAAATGTGTTCCAAATCATTAAAGTTTTGTTTTTTTCACAGAAGGATTCAATCAGTTAAATTCCTCCGATTACCGTTGGAATGTTATAATGTTGTCATGTTTACACTTGTAGTGTAGCATTACCTATATGTGTTATAGGAGGTCTTCTGTGGGATCAGACCAGATATGCAAGCCTTTGCTCCCCACATTCTGAATATTGGTGACTGTGGTGAAGTTCCCATTTCATTCCATCTGCAGACTTCTGGTGTTACACATGGTCGCTCTTGTTTCAGGTATTCAGCTCATGTTCACCTGTTCTGACCAAGAGCCAGACTTCCATTGGCAAGCACATCTTGTCTTCCTGTAGTCCATCTTGTGTGGTAAGAACTGGTGTACATTGTCATCTGATTGATACTATTACTGTTGGTAATTCTGAGGGGTCTGGGCCTATCTCAGTATACTGTTACTACCTTGTCTGGGAATTATTGTACTCTCTGATTATCATTGATATCTGCATATTTTGCTCTGAGTTTTGGACACCAGGCTCCCCATGTCTTCTATCTGTTGGCTTTTATTGGTCACTTGCACACCTTATAACTCTTGTATTTATACCTAACAATGGGTAAGCATCAATATCAGTTCATTGGCTTTGGTAACCTAACAAGTATTCCTAGGAAGTACCACCTCAGTCTACAACTACTAGACTATACTGATGTTCAATTGGTAAGCATCAATGACAGTTAACAGTAGAGCATTTATCAGGTGACTCTGTGACTTCCCCCTGGCTGAGTCCATCCATATATTCTCATTTTTTTATTCTGAGGTTCTGACATCTAATCCATAAGTTATACTTAGACAATACTTTCCTAATGACAATTGTTCACATTACCCATATAATGAAATAATGTATATTACAACACAGAGGATTGTAAAATAGGAATACATTTATTATATATAGCACTGACCACTTTGTCTACACAGAATAGAGAGAGAGATCTCATCATAATCAGAGATTAGTAAATAAGTAGTCAGAAACAGTCACAATGAAAATAAAACTTACAAACAACTGAGAAAGTGGCATTAACCAGTTCACAAACTATGCACCAACCCTGGCAACCAGCATACTGGGATAATAGCCGGGGATATTACATAGTGACCACACACTGCTTGATAATTGCGGCTGTCTCCTCCCTGCTCTACACCGATAGGAATTCCTGAATCATAGAGAACTATCAAACGATTTTACCAGAGGTCCTACAAATCGGGCCATGGCAGACACTATGATTATGATTGACCCAATCTATCAATAATCCTATAGTGTGTGGTCAGATTTACTGTGTCATCAATAAACCAATCACCTGCCTTACAGCTTAGTCTCTGTGCTGCAGAAGGCTACAGCCCTATTTATAAGGTGGGAACTCCCTATTCCATCCCCAAAATTTTGCTCATTTAAAATGGCTACATATAATTATAATTATACTCACTTATAATATGTATGATCAATTAAAATGCTTTCCCCATGTCACAACCCAACAGTTCCCATGCAACCCAACAGATCCCATGGAAGCATTATCACACAATAGAAAGACATTAATGAGAAAAGTAAAAAAAACATTTGTAGCATTCAAAGTTCTGCAAAGTGACTCAGTGAGAAATTTAGAACTAAACATGAACTTGAGTATCGTTACCGTCCTAGCATGTAATACTTCATACAAAACTCACCCTCTATTAGTATTATGTTTTATATATTGATCAAGGTTTTAGGAGGAGATGATGGTTCATTTATCAGTATAATAGACTCAGGTGTATAACATCGTCAGGTAAGAGGTAAAGAATAAACAAAAATAAACTAACACCGTCTGTGACAGAGATTCTAGACTTTGAGCACCTCAGGTTGTGTTGTGATCATGCAATAGGTTTTAGCACACACAAATTTTTACTTTTTTATCTCTGCACATGTGTAGAACGTGTGGAAGGATAAACTGCACGTGTGCTGCTATAAGTTTAAACTGTGGTTTGGGACATTCCAACGTGGTTTGGAGCTGTGCACTTGCTAGTAGCATGAGATGTGGAGTGGATAGTCTTGCACCTTTCGTGCTCTGGTGCAGGTATGTCCGTACACATAACAAGTCCTGGGTGATCGACACAAACATCTACTCATCACACACTGTTTTCATGTGTATTGGAACCATATGCGTTTAACATAAAAAATTCTCTAGGGTGGCCACAGACATCACATGTCCCTGAATGATGTCTATAGGAGAGTATGCTGTTTTCCTAAAAATAGGAAAAATCAAACAAGAGTAATGATGCAAACTGCTAAATCTTTTATCACATTTGTAAACATTTGTTGCCATTTCCATTATATTGTAACAACTTCTTTATTTTTATGCGCACTTGTTTGATCTTCACACAATGAAGTTAATAAAAGATGGCAGCATCAGGTAGACATTGGACAACGAGATGACATCATAAACCAGGACATTTTTCCAAAATATCTGAATAACAGATAAAAGGATAACTGTTATGTAGGAGACAAGAAGACACAAGTATGAAAGAGCTTGGATCTGGATTCTCTGGAGGGCAACTGGAACACAGCAAAGAGTATAAGGATGTAGGACCATATGACTATGATCAATTTGAGCACAACAATGACAATTACCACGACAAGGCCATAAAGACTATTGAGACTGGCGTCAGAACAGGCCAACTTCACCACAGCAATATGGTCACAGAAAGAGTTATAAATAACTTTGTTCGTGCATGGGGACAGTCTCTTAAACAGAATAGGCAAATACTTTATCAGAACTACTCCTCTAAGCACAAATCCTAGACCAATACAAGCAGCAATGCGATTGGTTAACAATGAAGTATACCGGTCAACAATGATAATTGCAATATATCGGTCATATTCCATGAATAAAAGTATCGAAGACTAAAAGGTGGCAAATGAGTGGATGAAGAATATCTGAGTGAGACAGGCGTCTACATAAATTTCATGGGAGTTAAAACACAGGATCCCTAAATTCTTGGGTGTGGTGAAACTGGTTAATACCAAAACCACGGATGACAACATACAGAGAAAGTAGTACATGGGCTGATGAAGGCTGTGATCCATTCTTATGATGTATAGAAGGGTCACATTCCCTGTTGCTGACATCACATAGACAAAGAAGAAGATAAACCCAGTATAGATATATTACGATTCAATACCGGAAAGTTCAGGGAGTATGAAAAATAAATAAATTGGGAACTTGTGATATTTTTCCTGTGATGGTTTTCTGAGTGGACTTGTTAAAACGAAAAAAAAACCTAGGGGGAAGAGAGAGAGAGAGAGAGAGAGAGAGAGAGAAAGAGAGAGAGAGAGATAGTGTATCATCAATACACATAATGATACAACATAACATGAAGCCAAGCCAAAGTATATCCCCTATATCATATCCCAGAACCCTTCTCCATATTACACCCTGTACTGACCATCTCCCTTTCCTCCTGTGTCTGGACTGATATTATATATCTCAATGCACAGTAAGGGGAGTTCCATGTTAGGTATTTTACTAGAAGGATATTCCAGGGTAGGTAGGATGTTCCCTAATTAGTAGTATACAGGGGGAGAAGAGGAGGTTGTTCTCTGATAGGTTATGTATAAGCGTGGCATTACATTGCAGGTGATTTATCAGAGGGACATTATATGCAGTGTATTTTTATAGTGTTGGTAAAAATAGACACGCCCCCCCGTCCCCCTGTTGTATATTGGAACCATCACCATCGGGAATAAATACTCCGGACTTCCTTTACGGCTGCACAGATCTTGAGAAAGGGCGGATCCAGCCCGAAACGCGTCGATCAGCAGCCATCTCAGACCCCAGCGTGGACCCAGAGCGGAATCCAAGAGACTGACTGAGCGGTGGGAGCAGCGCCTATCCTGGGACTTTACGATCTACACGCTACTCACCAATCGCCTTCATCTCTGTGGCCCTTGCAAATTGCGGTACAGCTGGCTTTCAGTTTATATGTATGGTTTATTGTATTATTTATTAAAACTCGTTTTTTATCCTTCTCTCCTCTAGTACCTGATTGTGGAAATTATCACTGAAAAGGAGACGCTGCACTGACCCCTTCCCGTCTCCCCCCCCCCCCCCTCCAGACGCTGCACTGACCCCTTGCCCCCACTTCCCCTATCAATTTTTTTTCCCAAGGCATCACAGTTGCCCATTCATTTTTGCCAACACTGCAGGGTAAATCACTAGTGCTACTGTGTCTACACCATTATATACTTATATCCAGTTTCTACAGAGGATTGGTAGATCCTCAGGTGTACCCACTACAGCTGCTTATCCTCCTGGCGCTATACCAGTATCCTCACTATTTTATGTTCTTGCTACTGTTGTTAGTTTCACTTGGGAGTCTGACCCCTCCCCAACATGGCCACTGCACACTCTTCAAATGTAAGAGTGTCTTAATACAGACCTCCTGAGTACACATATAGCAAATGGATAGGGACTCACCTACAGGAGGTGGCTTGACGCTGGGCAGGTGAGACAACCCAATATAGCTATGTTGTGACCCACACCTCCTTTTTATTTATGTGCTGACACATAGCGTTATTTGGGGGTAGATCCAGAACAACGTCTGTGAGTGAAGTTATTCTAAACCACTAACGTAAATTCACACATTAGAACTTACTGTGCATGCGCACGGCAGATAATATGTAACGTAAGACATAGCATAAGGGGAAGTGACGTATCAGTAGCGTATCAACTTACAAAAGGGGCGTGTCAGCCATACGCCACTAGTATTTATGCTTGGAAGGCGGGGTGAAGCATTTAAATCGTACAGTATGGGCGTGCTTAGCAGCGTAGCTACATGTGTGATGTCCGTCCGCTAGTAGTCACGCAGCATAAAGGTAGGGTATGGAAAGCACAAGGCGCCTAAAATACGTACATGAGAGGGGTGTGACGAGGGGGGTGCATGGAGGGCACGTTAGCGTAAGAACGCAGCCTAGTAAAAGTGTAGCTCTGGATCTGGCCCATAATGTTTGTTTAGAGCACCGGACCTCTCTTTTGTTCCATGTCTGGGATAGTAGCTGACAGGGGGCGCTGTCTCTGAATGGCTGCTTTGAGGACTTAGGGACCTCAGCCGGGGACGAGCTCTCAATTTAATAATACATGATATATGACCCAAAGTTGGGGCTCTGATATTTTTAGAGTTAGGACCACCAAACAGGGAAGCCTTGTAAGTGGCTGGTGGCTTATCATGTATCTGCGAATGTATGTAACTAATTCTCTGACTTTTATTTTAACGATAGAATTTTATAGTTTGTTACTGGGTAATGGCTAGAGTGCCAGGCCTTTTCTTCCTTTGTGCAAACTCCCCTTGCCTTGCACACCTGCTGTATTGTTACCTTATAAATTGATTTGAGCAACCTCCATCTTGGAGTTTGCATTTACCTGGGATCCTCCTTTTCCATACGCTTCTGCTGTGACAAGCCTCCGTTGGTGCACGTGTAAACCTGTGTCTGAGGACGCTGGGATCGCCAAAGGTGTGATTATAGGGATACCAAATATAACTTAAAAAAAAAAGGTTGGTTATATAAAATCAATTGGACCAAATAAGTCTAGACAATCCTGGAAAAAGTATATAGATGAAGGACTCACAGTTTAGAATGTCGGCGCCGTGTGATTCCATGTGCGCGGTATATCAGCTGCTGCGGTGATAAAGGATTTTTAATTCTTGCGTTGGAGGAGAGGCACGTTGATGGAGGTAGATTCCCCTAGACGTGGTTCAAATGTTAACAGGTGCCAGAGATAAATGAAACAGGTGGGTTCCTAAGAACATGCAGCGATGATCTTTTTAGAACGGGGGGTAAAAACCCCACTCCCGCCTCTTGTCCACCAATTAATCTCAGACCCAGTAGGAAGAATAAAAATAACAAGTTTTATTATATGCGCAAATAAACAACAAAAATACAGAAAAAATAAAATAAAATCACAGTAGAGAAATCAATAACACACCGTTAAAGGGCCGTACTAGTGAGATGATGTAAGTTACCCGGGTGAATCTTACAGTGCGGACCAGAGAACAGACGGACTTGTATGACCCCATGATATACACACTCCCGCCGACGCGTTTCGAATAGTGAATATTCTTTTTCAAGGCATGCCAGCGTTACTACGCTGCTGCTACAGACGCCCGATCCACGATCGGGCGTTTCCGTAGCTACGCCGGGTAACATCTGCCCGGCACATGCGCACATTGGCTTTTAAGCCGATCTTACGCTGCTGGCTGGCGTATCCAACGTAGGTCTTGATACGGCCCAAGCTTCCTAATAAAAAAGGGGGGTATTCCTCCCAAAAATTTAAAAATGAGTCAATGGCTCCCAACCTATGGGAGCCTGTCCCTAAATTGGGACGATTTTCAAGTACTGATATTGCTTGATATTTGGATTTTATCACTGCCCTTGGTGGACATTTTCATTGGCATATTTGTAGTCTTGACCTTTAACGATTGGTACAAGAAACCGCTTTGGGAGTTTACAATTATTTGACCCATTGACCCTCTTTTTTTCTTTTTAAATTTTTGGGAGGAATACCCCCCTTTTTTATTAGGAAGCTTGGGCCGTATCAAGACCTACGTTGGATACGCCAGCCAGCAGCGTAAGATCGGCTTAAAAGCCAATGTGCGCATGTGCCGGGCAGATGTTACCCGGCGTAGCTACGGAAACGCCCGATCGTGGATCGGGCGTCTGTAGCAGCAGCGTAGTAACGCTGGCATGCCTTGAAAAAGAATATTCACTATTCGAAACGCGTCGGCGGGAGTGTGTATATCATGGGGTCATACAAGTCCGTCTGTTCTCTGGTCCGCACTGTAAGATTCACCCGGGTAACTTACATCATCTCACTAGTACGGCCCTTTAACGGTGTGTTATTGATTTCTCTACTGTGATTTTATTTTATTTTTTCTGTATTTTTGTTGTTTATTTGCGCATATAATAAAACTTGTTATTTTTATTCTTCCTACTGGGTCTGAGATTAATTGGTGGACAAGAGGCGGGAGTGGGGTTTTTACCCCCCGTTCTAAAAAGATCATCATGTTCTGTTCTTAAGAACCCACCTGTTTCATTTATCTCTGGCACCTGTTAACATTTAAACCACGTCCAGGAGAATCTACCTCCATCGCCTCTCCTCTATGTTCTGTTCTTAAGAACCCACCTGTTTCATTTATCTCTGGCACCTGTTAACATTTAAACCACGTCCAGGAGAATCTACCTCCATCAACGCGCCTCTCCTCTAACGGAAGAATGAAAAATCCTTTATCACCACAGCAGCTGACATACGGCGCACCTGGAATCACGTTCTGAACTGTGAGTCCTTCATCTATATACTTTTTCCAGGATTGTCTAGATTCTTTTTTGTCCAATTGGTTTTGTATAACCAAACAGTTTTTTAAGTTATATTCGGTATCTCTATAACTGCAAATTTGGTGGTAGGACTGTGTTTACCCCGCAGGACTTTTGTTACGAACATTTTTCTTTATCAGGAATATTCCCAACCTGGACTCTTATATATTTTATTTTTTATGGTACCATTGGAGATGAGTTTATGTTTTTTAATTCAGAATTTTGTCATAAGAAACATTCTAGGATTTCACTTTTTATTTTTATATTTTTATTTTCTATTTGTTTATTTTTTGCTCCTTATATTTGTCTTCACGTTTGTAAGCATCTTTGGACAAGAATTACTATATCTTTTATATTGCATTGTTGTGTAATATCAGAGGTGTTATACATTTATTGTAGATAGTGATTTTCTTCCCCATTTATCCTCTCCCCAGGCCCCATACATTCACCCCCTTGTTTTACAGTTTTATTGTTTTAGTAGGTGTAGTGGTACCTACTGAGTGTTGTGGCAGCCCCCTTACACCCCACTTGCACCAGTGCCCCAGACCCACTTATACACAATACATAGTAAGCGTTGGGCAGGGGAGACAAAGTAAGGGTTGGGCAGAGGAGACATAGTAAGCGTTGGGCAGAGGAGACATAGTAAGTGTTGGGCAGGGGAGAAATAGTAAGCGTTGGGCAGGGGAGACATAGTAAGTGTTGGGCAGGGGAGAAATAGTAAGCATTGGGCAGGAGAACATAGTAAGGTTTGGTCAGGGGAGACATTGTTAGGGTTGGGCAGGGGAGACATATTAAGGGTTGGGCAGAGAAGACATAGTAAGTGTTGGGCAGGGGAGACATAGTAAGTGTTGGGCAGGGGAGACATACTAAGGGTTCGGCAGGGGAGAAATAGCAATGGTTGGGCAGAGAAGACATAGTAAGAGTTGGACAGGGGAGACATAGTAAGTGTTGGGCAGGGAAGACATAGTAATGGTTGGGCAGGGGAGACATTTTAAGGGTTGGGCAGATAAGATATAGTAAGGGTTGGGCATGGAAGACATAGTAATGGTTGGGCAGGGGAGACATTTTAAGGGTTGGACAGAGGAGATATAGTAAGTTTTTTGCAGGGGAGACATAGTAAGGGTTGGGTAGGGGATAGAAGACATAGTAAGGGTTGGGCAGGGTAGATATAGTAAGTGCTGAGCAGGGGAGACATAGTAAGCGTTGGGCAGGGGAGACAAAGTAAGGGTTGGGCAGGGGAGACATAGTAAGTGATGAGCAGGGGAGACATAGTAAGTGTTGGTCAGGGGAGACATAGTTAGGGTTGGGCAGGGGAGACATAGTAAATGTTGGGCAGGGGAGACATAGTAAGGGTTGGGCAGGGGAGACATAGTAAGTGCTGAGCAGGGGAGACATAGTAAGGGTTGGTCAGGGGAGACATAGTTAGGGTTCGGTGGGGGAGACATAGTTAGGGTTGGGCAGGGGAGACATAGTAAGTGATGAGCAGGGGAGATATAGTAAGTGTTGGTCAGGGGAGACATAGTTAGGGTTGGGCAGGGGAGACATAGTTAGGGTTGGGCAGGGGAGACATAGTAAGTGCTGAGCAGGGGAGACATAGTAAGGGTTGGTCAGGGGAGACATAGTTAGGGTTCGGTGGGGGAGACATAGTTAGGGTTCGGGAGGGGAGACATAGTAAGTGTTGGTCAGGGGAGACATAGTAAGTGTTGGTCAGGGGAGACATAGTAAAGGTTTGGGCATGGAAGACATATTAAGGGTTAGGCAGGGAAGACATAGTAAGCATTGGACAGGGGAGACATAGTAAGCGTTGGGCATGGAAGACATAGTAATGGTTGGGCAGAAGAGACATAGTAAGGGTTAGGCAGGGGAGACATAGTAATGCTTGGGCAGGGGAGACACAGTAAAGGTTGAGCAGGGGAGACATAGTAAGGGTTGGGCAGGGGTAACATAGTAAGGGTTGGCGTATTACCGCATGTACCTTCTATACACTCCCCTTGGCACCCCCCTTGAATGTACGTATTTTGTCAAACCCTACCTTAACTTTTGCCAACGTGACCGCAGTGATCCGCACACGTACGTATTTTGGACTCACATAAATTTGGAACGCCCACACGTAAGTATTTACATGACACATACGTGAATGGCTCATACGTTCACAATTATGCTACATTACTGAGCGTATTTTCTATGGTGCGCAGGCAAAGTACTTATCAAAAGGCGATTTTATGTCTCCGCCACGCGTAAATTCGCTCACAAGCGTTGTTCTGGATCTGGCCCAATGTTATTCGATTCTTTCTTCTGGGATATATGGATAAGTGAGCTTGTTATGGATAAAGTTTGCTGATAATGAGGACGGCAGAGCTGTGACTTCTGTTGATCATCTGATGGTAATTGGACAGAGGGGAGACTGGTCCCGGAGGATATTCTGCTGTCCTCATACTGTATATATATCTCTCTAGATAATGCTGCTATGACTGCACTGTACATGGATGATATACAGTGTCCTGTGTATGCTGGAGGAGGATGGAGAACAGGTGACTGGTAAGAGACATCTTCTGTCTCAGTGACCTTTTCTGTGCCTCATTATGTTATATGATAATTCATCCTTTCTATTGTGCAGAAATGTTCAGAGAGAAAGCATCAGGCACCCAGTGGCTACAATCCCCTCCAGGTCTATGATATTCTTATAGCGGGAAGCCGGGTTTATAGCTCATAATAATCCAGGACACGATATTCAGGAGAGTGCAGGAAACCTCTGGATGCTTTATATCCTGTAAATAATCTCCATAAGCTACAGGTCATTCTATATAGGTCTATACATGTGTATGTATGTGTATGTATGTATGTATGTATGTATGTATGTGTGTATGTATGTATGTATGTATGTATGTATGTATGTATGTATGTGTGTATGTATGTGTGTATGTATGTATGTGTGTATGT
>WWET01007484.1:23332-30178 GCA_011038615.1 Limnodynastes dumerilii | reverse complement strand
ATCAGCTTGATTCCTTATGCCACCGCTCCGTACGGCAGGTAAACAGTGCGCATGCGCCGTGCGTGTACGACTATTTTACTGCATTGTCGGTGCTTCACATACGAGTGAAGCGCCGGGGATGCAGGGGAAACACTCACTGATCATCGTGAGTCTTCACGATGAAGGTGAGTGTTTATAAATCTGGGGAGTGAAGTGTCCAGGCTCGCTGCAATGATAAGCGAGCCTGGATCACTATCACTCCCCAGATTTATGCGGTGTCTGTAAATAGAGCCCTATGTGTGACAACATGCTTCCCTAATATGTGATGTGCATTGCCATAATTTTCAATTGTAATTTTACATCTCCCCAGCAGATGGAGCAATTGTACATCATATAATATGCCTACAGAAATTTACTACGGTTCACCAATTGTCCAATAAAAATAGTGTTTGATATGTATAACTGATGCGATGATAAGCGAGCCTGGATCACTATCACTCCCCAGATTTATGCGGTGTCTGTAAATAGAGCCCTATGTGTGACAACATGCTTCCCTAGGTATATATGTGCATTGCCATAATTTTCAATTGTAATTTTACATCTCCCCAGCAGATGGAGCAATTGTACATCATATAATATGCCTACAGAAATTTACTACGGTTCACCAATTGTCCAATAAAAATAGTGTTTGATATATAATGTATAACTGTTACCTTAGTAATAATGGCAAATCGGTTGCAAAATCCTGCAAGAAGAGTGCAACATTTATTGTTAAAATGCCTTAGGTGTCACATTATACATGGGGTCAGCACGGTGGCTCAGTGAGTAGCGCTTGTGTCTCACAGTGCTGAGGTCATGAGTTTGATTCTTGAACTAGACCTCATCTGTGTGGAGTTTTTATGTTCTCCCTGTGTCTGTGTGGGTTTCCTTCCAATATCCTAAAAACATGATGCTAGGTTAATTGGCTGCTGAATAAATTAACCCTAGTGTCTGTGGACCTGATTCACGACTAAGAATGGAGGACCTGATTCAGAGGCTGAAAATAAGAACTTAAAGTTACACCTGGGCTAAACCATGTTGATTTCAGGGGAGTCAAATTTCATTTGTTGCAACAGTATTATAGTTAAAAGGTGATGTTTCCCAGCTCAAGTCTAATTAGCAGTTTAAAAGTGAAGCTGATCAGGTATCTGTGTGCAATAAGGAAAATCAAAGCATTCTCCCTGCATGCATAGAATAAAATTAACTTGACTCCCCCTGAAATCAACATGGTTTAGCCCAGGAGTCACTTTAAGTTCTTATTTTCAATCTCTGAATCAGGGCCGGAATCTCTGTGCGTATATTTAAGAACAGTTAAACTGAGCATGCTCAAAACTATGCACTGAAACCAAATGATTCACAGATAAGAACAGCTACTTAGGAATGATTTGTGCTTGGGAAAGTAATGACTTTTTCATGTTTGGCTAGAGGGGCAAGACTTTTAATGCAAATGAGCAGCACTCGGGCTATTAATGTACAGTATGAGCGTTCCTCAAGCATTAGGAATGATTCTCAGTTAAGAAGGCCTTGTGGAAACTAACATACACCCAGGAAAAGATAAGAATGCCGCATACAACTTGACTTCCGCATGGTCAACAGAGAGCCAAAGCACACAGCTGCTGTGTAATTATAATGAATGCATCTGTTCACTGTGATTAAAACTGCTGTATTAAAACTGTTGTTATGTCACCATTTTGTGTTTGACTTTAAATATGAAAGGTGCTCATTATTTACATTTATTTGCAGTTTGTGCATGATTTCATTTTTTTTTTTTTTTTAACATTTTTTAACATGAATTTTCTTATGTAACTTGTAGCAAGTTTGCATTGTTTTTGTGAGACCTTTAGATACGAATTTAAGGAGTCTCCTGGATATTCCGGGAGAGTCGGCAAACCTGAAATAGAATGAGTGAATAAAATGAGTGATTGGAGCTAAGTGGTGATAGTGGTGGGTTTTCTAGCTCAACTCTAAATTTTTATTTAAAATGACAGCTATAGGAAAAACAGAGTGTACTTTCCCTGCATGCAAAAAAATTGTTATTTTCCCCCATCACATGATTTGTCCAAGGCCAAAAGCCTCTGTTTGGAATTTCCAGTTTTTCCTGTGTAAATGTGTGAACAATTCTATTATGTAATGACATTTTGCAAATCCTCTCAGGGCAGCATGCGCCCTCCAGATGTTACACTAGTGTTAAAATAGTAACTTAGCTCCGTATGAGCACATTTGCGAACAAATGGGCTGTGCTTCCCCTCTGTCCGCTAAAGTGGGCGGGGAGAAGCATGATAATTGTACAGTGTGGGAGGGGCTCTCACACTTGTGCGGATCAGCGGTCGTACAGACTGCTTATCCGCACGATTGACTTAAGGCAGGCTTATGGCAGCTTAAGAAGCTGAGAGAGGGGAGTGACAGGTAGCGTTCACTCCCCTCTTTCTGTCGGACAGACAAACCCAAATTAAGGGAACGCCTACTTGTTAACTCTGTAGAAGCTCTGTAGAAAGTGTCATTGGTCCCGATCTAGAGTTCCAAATGCAGCCCCAGCAGGGATGTTATCTGTATTGGGGCATTCATGCAAGCCTATAGGAGGCCATTTCCATATTCCATCTCCATCATCCTACCTTAAAACTTCTGGTCCATCCCTACTTAAAATGGAGACAGATCGGAAGTGATGACCGCACATCCGGCCAAATGACTTACTGTACTTTGTAATGCTAAATCCCTCCCATGTGTGACCGCAATCCACCCAGCTTTCAGAACCCATTATAAGTGTCACAAATATCAAATTTGTGAGGGTTGCGCAATGATTGCTGCACTTATGCAACATGTTTTCCGACATGCAAGCGGATAGGAAAAGCCCACTTTGTGGCTGTCTGGATACGGTTGAAATTATTGAAAAATAATATATATCAGATGACAACCTCTTAGGTAAATAATCCCTTTATACAAAAGCGATTGATGAGATGGAGGTTAAGCCACAATAACATTTTAAAGCATTTAAATAACGTTGTTCATTTATTAATACCACAGGACAGAACAGTATGTTTCTGTGTTGGTATAACAGACTTTATAAACAAGAAAAAATAGTGGAAGATGCTGGATACGGTATACACATGTATCACAGCAAACAGCAGCTAAGATATTAGGCTTCACAAAGAAAAAAAAACAGCCGTAACTCTCTGAGGTAAAGGCGTACTGACAAGACTGAGGAAGAAATCTGACAGACTCTAAACAGGGTACACATTGGAGGGTTATCTGACGGTGATCACTCCAGTCACACGATAATCATTAAATAGCTCCAAATTCTTTGCATTGTGTACTGTCAACCGATGTTGCAGAATCAGCTGAAACTGCATGGCATCATCTAATTTGATTTTTGGGAGCTCCTAACTTTAAAAGATCAACAATGTCCCGATGTCTGTAGAAAACATCAGTGTGTACTGACAAACAATCTTCACTGGAACTATTCCAGTCATAATTCTGCATAGCGCCACCTTGTGGACGAGCATATGATTGCAGCTAATATTTTTTTGGAACAGTTTGTGAAATGATCCACAGGAAACAGGATGTATGGGGGACATCATTAATCAGGTCGGGGCTGGAATCCTTACTACAGATCTGACCAGATGTCAGATCTATACTTAAAACCTTCAGTGTGCTTTAGTGACTCACTGACTGTCTCTCTTACAATGGCGTCAAGCAACCCTTTATACAGGCTGCTTACCGGTACCAAACAGACGCATATGTTCAGTACAGCGGCTTGGTGCTGAGGCCCTGGCTGTAATAAACATCTATGGAGACAACAGAAAGTGCTCAAAATTCAATTAAAACGCACGGGAGCTGGGAAGCAGTCAGAAATCTTCCCATAATCATGAAGACTGATGCTCCTTAGTTACAGTTATCACAGTCCAGCAAGAGGTGCATTACAATTCCCCATCACATATCACTATCCCTGTAAACGTACAGAACAGTCCCACACAGCTTCCTGATGTGTCAATCATGTCATGTTCTGCTTATAGGACACAGCGATGTCTTCACTTGGGATCAATGCTTTCCTGATACAGAACCATAGCAGCTCTCGGTCAAGCTCTATATAATACCTTCTTGTCCGTGCAGCCCACTCCAGCCGTTTCTATAGTCTCGTTCCTATTTAGCAATACCCCTTAGCTGCCTTTATGCACATTTGGTTCCCACAGGGCCTCATTATAAGGGCTTTAATTGATCGCTGCTAACACACATACTTGAATCCAAATATTTGCTCTATTCAATGTGTATCTTCCATTGAACTGAGTAATGATGTTAATTATCTGATGAACAATGTGAGTAAATAAAGCGCCATGTGGAACTCTCTCTTGATCAGATCACAGTAAGAGGGAGAAGTAAAATCCCAAGAAATTCCGTGTTGCGGTAGTCCGTTATTTATATTTCATGATACAAATGTTTTATTGCTTCATACATTGAGGATCATTTACATGATAGAAGCATAGAAACATAGAAAGTGACGGCAGATAAGAGCCACATCGCTCTTACAGTTTGTCCAGTTGTTTTTTTTATACTGACCCTAAACTCTATTAGACTTTAGAATTAAACAAGAATTTAGGATATCCTTATATTTATCCCAAGCATGTTTAAACTGTGCTACTGTGTTACCTCTACCCCCTCAGATGGGAGGCTATTCCACTTATCAACATCGCCTAAAGTGAAGTTAAATTTTCACACATATCCTCTGAACCCAGCACCCTCTATAAGATAGCAGCCTAAGCTGCCTAGTCGTAATATTTAAGGTAGGAATCTGGGGGGGGGGGGGGTCGGGGGGCGTCAGGATCTAGGCCATTGCACTGAGAATTAGGGTATTGAACAAGCTCTGCAACATGGAACATCTGTACTGGGAGTGAGGCTTGTGTTCAGGCAGCTGATTGCGAGCAGGAAAATGACAATTTTGCTGTTAGAAACATAGAAAGTGATGGCAGGTAAGAGCCACATGGCCCATCCAGTCTGTCCACTATTGTTCATTGTAATTTATATGGATGACTTTGCAGCCAATTAGCCTCTTGATTTACTGACACTCACATTTGTATAGCAGTAAATTAGGATTACGCAACCAGCAACAATACCAGCAACATCCAACAAGGTCCAAAAGCCCAAATGGCAGAGAATGGGGTGGTGAGGTGGTGGGGAGGAGTCCTTGAAAATGGACCAGACAGTGAGCCCCTTCCTATCAACAACGAGGTCTGGGCAACCACTGTAATCTTCATCAATGCCCACAGTGACACTGACAGCAGCTCTCTATTGTGCGACTGGCCGGGTCATAAAAGTAATCTGATCGGAGCTGTAGATAGAGTGTCTGACAGCCAGCACTGATCAGGGGGGTTTCTGGGTGCTCAGAAACCCCCCTTCCATCTCCCTTCCTGTATAGAGCATATTCAAAGGTCAGTATTAAGTACTTCAATCCATTGGTTTATGATTTTACCACTAAAATAACCTCATTTTAATGACACACTTATAAAAAAAACTCCATTGATTTTGTTGAAAAATGCACTCTTTAAAAAATGCCGGGAGAAAAAAATGTGGCTTCAGGGCCCCTTCCAGGATTAGGGGCCCTAAAGCTTAATCTTCATTAGTTTCGTAGTAGTTTCACCACTGCATCTAATGATGGTTCCCTTGAATGTCGACCAACGTTAGTTTGTGACAATATGGTGTTAAGGTCTCAGCGAGGAGATGAACTCACATAACTGTCACCTATAACACAGGCAGAGTCATGGGTGCCTTGTCCTGACCTCTCTTCAGTCACCCTGACAATGGAAGATTCACTGATTTCTTTTCCATCTCAACTCTGTCAATTACAAAGAAAAGGAATAAAACAAACAAGGTTGTCGGTCTTCAAGTTAGTGACTTCCAGGTCTGACAAGCTCCCTGTTGTGTGCCAGATAGATTGTAAATATTCAAATAATTAAATAAAAAATATATTCATTAATAAATATATATTAATAGTAACTCCTTCATAGCATGTATAAATTCAATGTATTAAATACAATAAAAAAATATACACTTAAATATACCACAGACAAAACTCCTGAAACCACTAAAAAGTTATTATTCTGGAACTCCAATAACTGACTGATGTAGATCTCACATGTAAATATATGTCCCGACGTGCGTTTTGCATACTTCATCAGGGGGAGGTGGGTTTTTTGTGAGGTTTTTTATCTGGAGTCTTTTGATGATTAAACATATAATGAACCGTATTCACAGATCCGTTTTCACGTGGATTTGCGTGCGTATTTTTAGGTATGTTTTAACTGCGCATGCGTAGTATCTTTATTTACATTACGTAAATAACGTTGAATATACGCACATAAGTGCTTTAGGCGCGGACATGTGAATCGCACTTGGGGACATACGTACGGAGGGGCGGGGTAGAAATATGTACCTGAAAAGTTATGTGAAAGAGGGTGGAGGGAGGCATTTAAATGAGTCTTTGAGGGCACGGTTACATCGGATCGCACGTACGGTATACACACGTATGTACACACGTAAAGTCAGAGGTGGTCTATGGAGGTGTAAGTCTACGATTGCACGGCCGTGAAAGGGGAGTGTCCTGGGTGTTGGTGGGTGCTGCCTTGCTACGTGCGTGCGTATAATTGTGTACTCATCTCTGAGCACGGTCCATAATATTTTATGAGATTGGTTTATTGTGTGTCGTATATGAGCGAGTTTATATAAAAGTGCATCATATTAGAGTCCTACTATTTGTCTTCTAGGACATTTTCTTAAGCAATAACCAAATGCAATTTTATCTTTCCCTCATTTTTATTTTTGCATTTTAAAGGTTTGATT
>WWET01007484.1:18332-20832 GCA_011038615.1 Limnodynastes dumerilii | reverse complement strand
CGTCTTCCCAGAAAACAATCTTAAAGGTGAATAGCTTCAGCACAGCAAACACAATGAAGGTTGAATACTGTCTTAAGTGATTACATGATGTAGTACAGTCTCCTCTCATTGAGTTATCCTTATACAGTTTTTGTCTCTTCTAATTGGAGCTGAGAAGGTGCTAATTGGTTCCTTTTGAAGGAAAATGCTATTTAAGTACTGGAGAGTAGAGTGAGACAGCATGTGTGGAGTTAATGAGGGTTTAGCCAAGTAAAAAAAAAAGTAGAGATAATCATTCCCCCCCCCCCCCCCCCCTCCTTTTATTTCATGTGAATGGCTGGGCCCAGTCTGTTCCTAAAACAGGAATAGAATATTTTCTATAGTCGTGCTCACAGTCTGCTGATGTATATCTCCTTGGAGTGCGTGCAACGCTATGTAATTACCTTTGTGTGCGTCTCGCCGACCCGAATAATAGAGAATCTCTTAACACCACTCCAAACAGGAGAGACCCTTCTCATTTATAGAAATGACATTTACCAACGGCTGTGCAACCTTCATCCACTCATTAGATTTCCCTTCACCCTCCAGCTTATGCATCTGAGCTCTGTGCAGAATGCCGTAGAGAGACGGGAATCTGCTCTGTGTCCATGTCGCTCGGTGTTGTGGGATGTGAGTTAGGGCGCGTTCAATTTGACCCTTAGGGCCAGTTTCAATTAGAAGCGAGTTTTTTAAAAATTCGCTGGCCAAAATTCACCCAATTCAATTTCAGATGACAGTACGCCCCCAACCTGCGTTAATTGTGTGTTGTGCAATGCTGTATTTTTCCCTGTGAATTTTATGTAATTCGCCCTCATAGTTAGGGGGTGCGATGGGGACATCTGTGCAAAAAGGTCCTCCCTCCCTATTTCAAGTAGCTGTGATCTGTCTGTAATCTGGTCAAGTAGCTGTGGTCCTGTCTGTGATCTGGGGGTCTAAAACTTTTTAAAATGTATTTTTTATAGATATCCAGGCCCTGGTAGAGCTACTAGCCCCAAAAAAGTGATTGCCCCACAATAGAATGGAGCCATCATTAGTTAGTTTAAGCCTGATTTTGATAAATGAAGGACTGGGGACTGTTAAGAACCTCTGGTTAGCACCATTTAGTCCCAGTTGAAGAGGGTAGGGAGAAAGGTATTTTTACTTAGCTGTGAAATCCATTAAAAGCTGGGAGAAGCCAGAAATGACCAACCTGGAGAATGGGGCCCCACAGAACATATTACATATGTGATTTTGAATTCCCATAATTGTTTTATTAATAGCATATCCATGATAAAAATGTATAAATTAAAGTTAGTTTAATTATTTCTATACATTTTTACTTATTTACTTCAACTTAACACAACTCATATTAATTTGCGCACCTATGACAGGTGCGAATATGCACCTGTCAATATAAGAAAAATTTGCGCTAATTTTAATGTAATTGAATAGGGAAAGTTGTCTTTCCCTATTTGTATCAATTGACAAAAATTCACCAGTGAATTTTGATTTTTTTTGTGCATAAAAAATGCTAAATTGAATACAGCGTTAAAAATTTGCGCTAATTTCCTTATGCAAATGAGCATAAAATTCGCTATTCACCTAATTGAATCTGGTCTAAGTAGTAGACTCTGTATATAAATAAATAACACACTTTCAGATTAAATTTAAATAAAAAAACACATTTAAAGAAATATTGTAATATTATTTTGAAATATATAACCATAACCAACATTTTCAGTTTATGTAACAGAACCCACAAATTTCATTATACATAACTGTGAAAGAATTGTGCACTCTGAATGAGTGGGTGTGAAAATATTTTGAGTCCCCATTCCTAACCCTAAATCCTGGATAATAAATTATCCATTATTTTCTAAGATCTAGAAATTCTGTGAAATGTTAATTTATAATTAGAATTTGCCATTAAATCCCCAGTGACTGGTGAGGCAAGAATAGAGCACTAAAAGTGTAGCACAAGACATTTGGGGGTCTATTTACCTATGAGTTCATTTTTTAATGAACAATGCTGATTCAGGCTTGCTTCTCCATGCAGCATCGTTCATTAAATTTACTATTATTCACCCTACCTGCGAGGTCCCGCGATGATGTCTCTGCTCATCGCAGGACATTTCATTCATACGAAGTATGCGCATGGGCAGAGACTCTGTTTCCTCACTTAGAAAATTTCAGGTCCAGATATGAAAAAACACTGCGCATGCACAGTGTCTTCATATCTGGACTGAGTCAGACACTTCTTCCAAACGGGTAAGTTTTGCTATTTTTTTTAAATTTTTTTAACAGTTTTATATATTATAGGTGTACTTATAACATTTTTACATAAAAATATAATAAACTTTTTTTTTTACTTTTTTTTTTTTACATTTTAACACATAGCGGTATTCCAGCAGTGTCTCCATACATACCCCCCTTTTTCTCCCCCTAATAACAGCTATTAGGGGGAGGAAAAGAGGGGTATATGGGGACATCGCTGGAGAGATAC
>WWET01007482.1:26853-39782 GCA_011038615.1 Limnodynastes dumerilii | reverse complement strand
AATAATCTTTTAATCCTGAATTAGTCGAGAGCTTGCTATAGCTCATACATAAAGCCCTCAAAATAGAGGATACCTAACAAGAATCCAACCTGCAGGACTTGCTATTCAAAGATTCTTAAAAGAAAGGAAGTCTGTTTCCACTCTCACAGGTCCTCAAGAATATGGTGTTAGAGGAATGGAAGCAAAAGGATAAAAGACTCGCCTCAACCAGCCTAATGACTAAACTATACCCCTTTCCATTTGAAGACATCAAAAAGTGGGAAGTAGCACCCAAGGTGAACACAGCAGTGTCCACAATTTCAAAGAAAACAACTCTACCCTTGGATGATGTTTCGGCCTTTAAAGACGCAATGGGAAAAAAGATGGGAATTGGTTTAAAAAAGCAATGCTCTCTGGCAGGTGTGGCACTAAAACCAGCAGCAGCTACTGCAATCACAGCACAGGAGTTGGTGCAATTCGCTAGAAGAGGATATTTTGGATGGTGTCAAGAGAGAAGAGTTGCTGTGCAGGTACAGAATATCCAACTCGCTGTGGAATTTATCTCTCAAGCGTCTTTAGACTCAGTGAGAATGGCGGCATAAGAGGTACCTGGAACAAGTTGTTCAAGGACAACTGCTAAGGCTTGATTAAAGTGAGATACTGTCATATCAGGAGAGTGAAAAAGGGAAGAAAGTAAGGAGTTTGGGTGCACTCTTGTATATGAATTATAAGCGGTCCAATATCAATAGGAACAGGCAAAGAACGTGAATAAAAAATCTAAAATTTATTAGTTCATTTTAAAAGCAGGCAAAAATATTAAAGTTCACAATGTGAACAGGACAAAAATCACTAATATGTCAAATGCAGGTACTACCTATTATAAGGTGGTCGTTACAAGATCACATGTTGAGAAGAAACATAGTCCAGAAACGCCATCTACACTAGTGAAAACAGGCAACTTACCCTAGGAGAATCACATTAGCGACCTCAGGGCTGCGCTTCGTTCTTCCAGACCCATACCTCTCCCTCCCTGCACATGTAGGATGAAAAGGGCCTTCAGGCTGGAATCAAAGTTGGAGCTGCTCTGAGAACATGTGGAGTCCGTCCGTGCACTAGAGACTCCACGTACCCCGACACACGTTTTGCCTGAGGCTTTGTCAAGGGGAAGTATCAGTGCATTCTCATGTTGCCGTCCCGCCTTATAAGATGTAGATATCCAATCCCAAGACACCGGCTCATCAGGAGTGCAGGTGAAACATAATTAATGGCAGGCATTAAGGTAGAATCTTACTGCCGCTGTGGAGGGCTGTTATAAACAGAGAAGTAAAGATTAAATGTCTTTGAAATGATGAAGCAAAAATACATTAAAAACATGATAATAACAACAGATTAGGTGTCTAATTGTGTCCCAAATGCATATACATATATGCAATACAGAATATGTAGCATGAATTTCTGATATAATTGTAACCACTACGAAGATACATGTTTAAACAATACAAAGTTGCATTATAACAAAAACTTAGTTATAGTACATATACCAGGACCCAAGTTCAAAATAAATATATCTGGATCTAAAAGAACATACCAGATTATATTTAAAATAATAAAATTGTATGGATAATCCCAGAATGTATTCTAAGGTCCATTGTAACAATTTGATATTCTATGTAACAGTATAGCCTGTTCATTATAACAGCATGATTTATACTGCTAAAAGAACTAGGGACCTATTACATAATAATGTGAAAAAAGAGAGCAGCCGAAGGAACCATAAAAATCAATATATAGAAAATGTAAAAAAAAATGTAAAGAAATGTATTCCAAATAGTATTTGAAAATAATTTTCAAAGAGTGTTAAAGTGAAACAATCAATTTAATTTAATTTAAAGGAAAGGAGTGACAAATGGGCAACAGTATTTAACTGAAAGATCCAGAATAGCTTTCTCTGCAAGAGACGCTGATCCAAATTACCACCTCGTAACTCAGGAGATAATTTTTCCAAAATAAATGTTTGAATCTTCCTGTGATTGGAATTATGAGCCAGCAAAAAATGTTTGGCTACAGGGGTAAGGGTTTTAAATTTTTGTTGATCTGACTTGCTGTTCCTTATAAACCCAATGTGTTCTAGAAGACATATTTTGAATTTCCTGATAGTTTTGCCTATATATCTATAATCACATGGGCATGTCAAACAGTAGATTACATTACTGGTGTTACAGTTCATGTGGTCTCTGATCTTATGCGACTCACCAAAGCGGTCATAAAAATAAAGGGTTTTGATCATATAATTACAAGCTTTACACGATCCACATGCATAGGAGCCTGGGTATCTTGGAATGTTCTTACATTTGGGCGTTCTGAAATGGTTGTCAACTAACATGTCACGTAGATTTGTAGGCCTACGCCAGCACATCTTTATGTTGTCACCAACAACTTATTTTAAGGTATCCTCACTCCTAAGAATGGATAAATGTTGATTTAAGATGGTCACAATTTCCTGGAAGAGTTCAAGATCTTCGAACTGTTTTAAATTACCACTGACTTGTTTTATTTCTTTGTTAATATCATTAAGAGTTAACTCATCATGTTTTATGAGAGTTTTAAGAAGGTCATGGGAACATTTAATTCAAATTGAATCCCATTCTTCCTTCAAATTCGGGGATGCTAAGTCAACGGCGGGAAAAATCTTGGGTCTGAGGCTCCTGGGTGTAATATTTCATTTCACATAGTTATTACTACCAGGTTTTAGTCTGGCAGATCATAAGTTGTTTTAAAAAAATAAATCATCTGTCCATTTTTGATTGTTTGGATTAGTCATTGTTGGATCTAGAGTAAAAAAATCTTCAGCTTCCTATGGGGAACTAACCACAGATCTTTTCCGCAAGAGCACAGCCACCAATGGTATACTCCATTATGGGTGTGCACATGCCCCTACCACAATACGAAGTATTCCCAAAGCTGAATATCTTCGTCTACGACGACCCTACCCTGGAATCTTTCAAGGTTAGAGCCAATGAACTGAGACTTAGATTATGAAATAGGGGATACACTGAAAAAATATTAACTAGAGCATATAGGTCAGCCCTCGCCAACCTTAGGGAACAGCTCATATACCCTAAAAAGAAAAAAATCAACCAGCCCAGAAATCAGATTCATTGGGGATTACTGTAATGTATCTGACAAAATTGTGACTATCTTAAATCAACATTTATCCATTCTTAGGATACCTTAAAAGAAGTTGTTAGTGACAAGATAAAGATGTGCAGGCGTAGGCCTACAAATCTACGTGACATGTTAGGTGACAGTCATTTCAGACCGCCCAAATATAAGAACAATCTGAGATACCCAGGCTCCTATGCATGTGGATCGTGTAAAGCTTGTAATTATATGATCAAAACCCTTGATTTTCAGGACCGCTTTGGTGAGTCGCATAAGATCAGAGACCACATGAACTGTAACACCAGTAATGTATTCTACTGTCTGACATGCCCTTGTGGTTATAGATATATAGTCAAAACTACCAGGAAATTCAAAATACGTTTTCTAGAACACATTGGGTCTATAAGGAACAGCAAGTCAGTTCAACAAAAATTTAAAACCCTTACCCCTGTAGCCAAACATTTTTTGCTGGCTCATAATTCCAATCACAGGGAGATTCAAGCATTTATTTTGGAAAAATTATCTTCTGAGTTACGAGGTGGTAATTTGGATCAGCGTCTCTTGCAGAGAAATCTATTCTGGATCTTTCAGTTAAATACTGTTGCCCCTTTGTCACTCCTTTCCTTTAAATTAATTTTTATTTTCAAATACTATTTGGAATACATTTCTTTACATTTTTTTTTAATGTTCTATATATTGATTCACATTTTTCACATTATTATGTGTCGCTCATTAATAGGTCCCTAGTTTTTTTTAGCAGTATAAATCATGCTGTTATAATATTATATATTATATTATAATCATGCTGTTATAACAGGCTATACTGTTACATAGAATATCAAATTATTACAATGGACCTTAGAATACATTCCGGAATTATCCATACAATTTAATTATTTTAAATATAATCTGGTATATTCTTTTAGAGCCAGATATATTTATTTTAACTTGAATACTGGTACATGTACTATAACTAATTTTTTGTTACAATGCAACTTTGTATCGTCTTAACATGTATCTTCGTAGTAGTTACAATTGTATCAGTAATCCATGCTACATATTCTGTATTGCATATATATATGCATTTGGGACACAATTAGACACCTAAGCTGTTGTTATTATCATGTTTTTTATTTATTTTCCTTCATCATTTCAAAGACATTTAATCTTTACTTCTCTGTTTATAACAGCCCTCCACAGTGGCAGTAAGATTCTACCTTAATGCCTGCCATTAATTATGTTTCAGCTGCACTCCTGATGAGCCGGTGTCTTGGGATTGGATATCTGCATCTTATAAGGTGGGACGGAAACATGAGAATGCACTGACACTTCTCCTTGACAAAGCCTCAGGCAAAACATGCATTGGGGTATGTGGAGTCTCCGGTGCACGGACGGACTCCACATGTTCTCAGAGCAGCTCCAACTTTGATTCCAGCCTGAAGGCCCTTTTCATTCTACAAGTGCAGGGAGGGAGAGGCACGGGTCCGGAAGAACAAAGTGCGGCCGTGAGGTCGCTAATGTGATTCTCCTAGGGTAAGCTGCCTGTTCTCACTAGCGTAGATGGCGTTCCTGGACTATGTTTCTTCTCAACATGTGATCTTGTAATGACCACCTTATAATAGGTAGTACCTGCATTTGACATATTAGTGATTTTTGTCCTATTCACATTAGCAACTTTAATATTTTTGCCTGCTTTTAAAATGAACTAATAAAATTTAGATTTTTTATTCACGTTCTTTGGCTGTTCCTTTTGATATTGGACCGCTTATAATTCATACACAAGAGTGCACCCAAACTCCTTACTTTCTTCCCTTTTTGACTTTTGCACCTTAGGAGTAGTGGTAGCACCTTGGGCTGCTATGCTTAAATTAGTGGTTTGTGCAGTCACTTTTTCTTTCTCTACCAATATCAGGAGAGTGGAAATTTGAATTGGAGATAGCAGTTGTTGGACAGATTGAAAAATGTTAATATTAACAGTTTTAAGATTGCTATAGGTGCAAGAAAGTTTAATAGAGTTAGACAGCAAAGGAGTAGAACTAGTGGGGAAAATTTTCAGGTGATAAGGTTATGGTCTAAGGGCTAGGGAGGAGAGTTAGTAAGATCTAAGACTGAGCATACTTTAGAGAATACAATATCAATGCAATTGTCATCCAAGAACTGGATTCAGACTTGCATCCAGCACCCCACTCATGAACGCAAATTGTGTAAGTGGGTTGTTTTGACTGGAGGACACATGCTGATCCACATGTTTCACTTAAAAAAGGCTTATAGCAGCGTAACTGCCATAAAGCCTGCACTAGAGTAGGGAGTAACAGGGGGAGTTTACTCCCCTTTCTCGTGCGTACTGACAGATCCCCACACATACGGAAAGCATGAGTGTTTCTGGAATAGGTTCCTTATGAGTAAGCGAATCACTTCACTGAGAGAGGCTGAGAAATGAGGTTAAAGACGAAATCTTAGATGCATTAGGAGAGGAAGAGTTTTTAAAGAGTATGTTAAAATCACCAAGAAATTTCAGGGGTTTATCTATGTTTATGGTCCACACATTTTATGGGGAATAAGGCAAAATATTAATATTGATAAGGATATTACTTTCTGGAGAAAAAAACTGAGAAGTGCAAAGTATGCAACACTAAAACTACTAATAAAAAAAAATAAAATAAAAAAAATGGTCAGTTCAGGAGCTTGTTGCAAGTCTTTTGTGTTTTTGTTTGTGGTTTTTGTGGTTTTTTTTTTTAATTTTTTATATAATTGCAAAAAGACCTATTCAGCATTGCAGCTTTTTCTTAATGAGGAAAATGAACTCCTAAAAAGAAAGTAATATATTTAATATGCTGTGAAATTGTTAAATATCTGGCCTTTAGTAAAAAAAACAGCACCTAGGGTCAATTGGGGATGATGTGCCATAAATGTGCATTTAGGTTTGTATATGAATAAGATGTATTTTATTTGTAATATTTATATATTAGGCTATTTTAAGTAGAATTATCATCATTATGATGATAAAAATGAAACAGTTTGACAACTAGCTCCCATATGTTGGTTGTTTAACTATGTTGCCTATAGTTTCAAAAGTTTCAAGGACAACTTAGGAATCAGAAATATTATTGTGTCAACAATCATGATGGGAATACTAAATTAATGCAGTGGTAAGAAAAAAAAAAAAGTCACTTCCAGGCTGTTCTTTGACGTGTCTAAATCATATACCACCTTTGATCATGAAATTCCCTTTGATCAGCTGAGGATGTTTCAAAGTCTTAGATGTATAGTCTAAATTGTTTAAAATCATTAACGTATAAAGCCAGTTTAGTATTGAGTAACCCAAAAATGACAGTTAAATGTCACTGAACTATAGTCGGAATTCAAGATGATAATAATAATAATAATAATAATAATAATAATAATAATATTTTATGTATGCCACAGTTTACTTAATAGCAAAAAGTCAACTCTAATACAATATCTAGTTATATACTGTAATGTGTTTTTTTCACCTACACAACCAGTCATTAAAATCCTTAAACAACATTCATTGATGCTTGGTTGCATATTGTTCATCTATGGGTAATGCCAGTGACTTTATATCAGTGCTCTTAAAGGGATACCTTAAGTAAAATGTTTATACATCAGACCCACGGTAGTAAAACAGCCCTTTCTACTCCACTCTACTGCTCCTTGTACTTTTTTCATGCCCCAAAACATAAGGTCCTGTTGCAGGCAATCACCTGACTGTACTGCTGAAATGGTAGCAGTACTAAATCCCGCTGAGCACCAACACAAAAAAGCATTAGGGTATGCAACACAATACCACAACTAAAAGATTTTACAAACAATGAAGTCTAGAGGTGACTTTTAAGAAAGGGCCACTTTTATAATGTGCACACCGATCATAAAACATAACATTTATTGGTATCGTTAAAAAAGATATATTATTGGGCCAGCGAAAAAATAAAGTGACAAAAATGACTATTAAGAGATATTTCATTCAAAGAAAAAGTGCAAGGAATATGGGGAAAGCGTGTTTTTTTTTTTTTTTAAAACTATCTATAAATATAAATAACTGTAAACATGTACATAAAAATGGAAAAACAGGATACATATTGGACACGGTAAAAAAGTTTATTCAGGAGCCACCTCCATGTCACTTTAATATGCTTTATACATATGAGCTGTCAGCAATCATATTGAACTATCCCTCATCCAGTGAGTATCAATATAGCAACATTTCAGAATTGGATTTGAAGATTAAACTATGAATAATGATTGATTAAAAGAAAAAAGAGATGTGTGACCTATTAGAACTAGATTATTCCATTGCTACATAGATACAATATAGGTACCAAAATGTTTGATCAGGGATTGCATCTGAACATTAATTGAGTTGTTTAAATTCCCTAAAGCCACTAAAAAAATAACAGTATGTTTGGATATTGGCATATCATTAAAATTGATGCATGTTCACCAAAAAGTAATTGATTAATGAAATGATGGAAACATTTTGGTGTTAATAATGTGTAAAAGGCAGCAGTGGTTGTTAATATAGTACTTATTGCTTAGAAAGGTTGTGGAATTTGATAAGCTTGTCTGAAAAGATGAGTTTTAAGGGAAAACTTGAAAGTTTGTAGAGTAGTGGATAGACTTAATGGGCAAGGAAGGTTATTCCAGAGAGTGGGTGCAGCCCGGTAGAAGTCCTGTAACCCCGAATGAGAGCATTTATGAAGTTCAGAAGTGAGTTGTAGATTTTGTGATGATCTGAGAGAATGTGCTGGGATATATCTTGAGACAAGTGAGGATATGTATGCAGGTGCAGTATTGCTTATGGCTTTATAGGTTAGAGGATTTTGTATTTGATTCTGTAGTTTACAGGCAACCAATGTAGAGACTGACAGAGTGGAGTAGCTCTAGTTGAGCGTTTTGCAAGGAAGATCAGTCTTGCTGCTGCATGCAATATAGACTGTAGAGGGGCAATTTTATTTTGTGGGAGACCAATAAGAAGGGCATTGCAGTAATCAATGCGGGATATAATTAGGGCATGAATGAGAGTTTTAGCAGTTTCTTGTGAGAGATATTTTCGAATTTTGGAAATGTTTTTTAAGTGTTTATAACATGATTTCGAAACAGATTGAATATGGGGCATAAAGGACAGTTCAAAATTAAGTGTAACACCTAGGCAGCGAGCTTAGCGAGTAGGGAATATTGCAGTGTTGTCAACAGAAATAGAGAGGCCAGGTGGGTAGCTCTTGTTGGCAGGAGGAAATATTAATAACTCTGTTTTTGAAAGATTAGGTTTAAGATGGCGAGAGGACATCGAGGATGAAATAGCGGTAAGACATTCAGTTACGCGAGCCAGCACGGTTGGTAATAGTTCAGGGGTGAATAGATAGATTTGTGTATCATCTGCATAGAGATATTGGAAACCAAATTACTTTATTAGTTGTCCAAGGGAAGAGGTATAGATAGAGAAGAGCAAGGGACCCAGGACTGAGCCTTGAGGTACCCCAACAGATAGCAGAAGGGCAGAAGAGGTACTTCCAGAAAAGCAGACACTGAAAGAGCAATTGGAGAGGTAGGATGAGAACCAGGAAAGAGCTATGTCCTGAATACCTATTGATTGTAACATTTGTATGAGAAGAGAGTGGTCAACAGTGTCAAAAGTAGCAGAAAGATCCAGGAGAATTAGAAAAGAGTAGTGACCTTTGGATTTAGCAGTACTCAAATCATTGACCACTTTGATCAGTGTAGTTTCAGTGGAGTGTTGAGAACGAAAGCCTGACTGATGAGCATATAGAAGATTGTGTAAGGAAAGGAAGTTAGTGAAGCAAGTATAGACAAGTCTTTCAAACAGCTTTGAGGGGCATGGGAGCTGGGAAATGGGCCGATAATTTGAGGGAGAATTTGGGTCAGAGTTTTGTTTTTGCCAGCTCTCTCCAAATCCTAATCGATTCACCTGAATTGCAACTGGGAAAAAGGCTAAGGTTGCCCGCCCGAACAAACCACAGCGACTGCTCAACTATGTGGTCCTCCAAAAAACAGTCATTCTTGGGCGCCACCTTGGCACAAACAAAACCACTGACAACTTGCTAATGCTTTTGCCAATACAATGATAAAACCAACTAAACTAATGACAAACCTACAAAAGTGAAGGAGAGAAAAACTTTGAAAAAAAGAGGACTTCCCACTTGTGTTGTCCACTTTTATAAGGAGGCTCCTCCCCAGCACCACACATACCACTAAAGTCAGGTTGAGCCCCTGCGTAACCACAACCAGGGAGTTTAGACTCCCTCGAGCTTATGCAGCTTTCACTCATAATTCAAATATATGCTTTATAATATAGGTGCATAATAAAAATAGATTATTAATCAATCAATTAACTAATTAATTAATTAACTAATTATAATCATATAAAGAGGTATTAATTAGAAATAAAATGACTGTAGAAAAGATTTATATTATGAAAAAAAAAGCAATAAAAAAAGATCACATTTAGTTGAAAACTTCACAATAACAATTTCACATTGATGTCATACATATTGCCCTGAGGCATCCATTCTTTAATCTCCTGTGCCAGTATCCACAAAACAGGGTTATTGATATTTTAAACCCACATGAATATCTCTAATGATAGTCTGTTTTGATTATTTAAATATTCACAATGTCAATGTTTTCTTTCAGCATTTTCTGTAAGATACAACAAAGAATGTCCTGGTAATTATATTATTATTTTATGAAAAGAATTAGATAGGAAATATTGCAGACCATAATATTGCAAGAAGCACAACTTATTTTATATTCCTCAGAGTCTATTTAGTGGCGTACCAAGCATTCAATATTTATAGAGGAAAATGATACATGAAAGGCAATTACATTTATTCTTTTAATAATTTCACTACAGTTTTCATGATTCACTTTAATGATATGGGAATATTGTATATCAAAAAATAATAACCACATCTTCCTAATATATTTACTAGAGGAAACTATTATAGGATTTAAGTCTATATATATATACAGTAAAGCGTGCTCACTGATGCTTAAACCGCTGATTTAGGATTCGTTCTCAAGGTTCCAAAATGCTTATTTTAAGCAGAAATAAAGTACATACTTAGTCAGATAATTGTAGTAAAAAATGTCCCAACTCGTGGTGTATTTGTCCGGCACCAGACTGCTTAAAAGCAGTCGCTGCTCCTCTCTGAACGAGCATTGCCTGGCTCAATTTTGCATCTGGGGAAAAGAATAAAGAGGGCGCTTCATGGTGCAGGAAACATAATTTATTGACAGGCGAAATAAAAAGTACACACGTAGCAGATTCTATGGAACCAAACAAAGTTGATTCATAAGCGCGTGGTTAAACAATTGAGAGCCAATAGATGGATCCCCAACAGTATGGTGTCCCGGGCTGTGAGTTTGGCTGCTCGATGTCTCCACGTGGAATGTCAAGCACAGACGTGAGGGATAAGCTCCTTCCTACGCGTTTCATTGTTGCCAACTTCATCAGGGGGTGAGGGATAAGAACACCTCCCTGATGAAGCGCCCTCTTTATTCTTTTCCATATATATATATAATGTCACAAGATTGAGGGTTTAGGTTGCCATTTCCAAGGCAACCACAGGCTCTTCTTCATTTCTTGTAGTCGGACAAGAGCAGTCAGTCCGATATTCCATGTAAATAATAAAAGTGTGTTTTACTGGCACATACCTCAAACAAATGGCAAATAAAACAGAAAACATTAAACAAAAATCCCAGGCCTTTAACTAAACAAATGACAATACCTGTCTACTATAATTGAACCTTATGATCAGCTCACCAGTAAAATCAATAATATATTAGTGCAACCATGAGAGTAATGGTGTCTCTCCAAGAAACCGCAGAGATCCTTGGATCTGAAATTAGGAATCAGGTGAAGTGCTTGCCTGGAGCTACAGCTTCACGGGATAAAAAGTGCATTTTAAATATTATAAAGACAGCGAGTAAGGAAAAGGAGGCTGATTTCATTATCCACCTTGGTGCAAATAACTTGGCCAATGCTGGAGTACACAGATATGAATAAGGTAGAACGATGCACATTAGTGACTTCAATTTGTGGCTTAGAAAGTGGTGTCATGAGGAAGGATTTGGGGTCATAAAAAATAGTCATGCCATCTGACAATACAGAAACCTTTATAAAAGGGATGGCTTGCACCCATCATCTGTGGGATCAGATATAATAAGTGAGCAGTTTGAATGTGTTATTAGAAACCATTTAAACTAGTAGAGGGGGACAGTGATACAAATGATTATAATAGCTGCTCCCCCAACCAAAAAGTGTTGGGATGACAGTCAATAATGACAGATAGCATAGCCACAGCAACTAAGGGAAAGGAAAACATAAAACGGAATATAAACATATCTAGCAATAATAATAAATGGAAGAATAGGAGATTCATAATGCAACCTCTCAGAGTAATGTGTGCAAAAGCTAGGAGCTTGGGAAATAAAATCGCTAACCTAATTTATATAATGGGAAGGGATCATCTGGATATTGTGGGAATCCTGGGTCAATGAAAATCATGACTGGGAATTAGCTATACTGGGATATAATTGATTTATGAAGGATACTGTAGAGTAGGAAACATTGGAGGAGGCGTATTAATGTATGTGAAGGAAAGGTTAAACTTAACTTTTAAAGGAATAATTGGTGAAAAAACTGAGGCACTTTGGGTAACCATAAAAAACCAGGGGGTTATTCTTCATACTGGAGTGATATATACTGTAGGACACCAGGACAAGATGAGGAAATAGACAATGTCCTATTGCAAGACATTGCTAAAATGGCATTAAAAGGGGAACTCTTAACCATTGCCAATTTTAATCTACCTGATGTAAACTGGGATGAGTCTTCAGCATGTACCACTAGATGTGGAGACATTTTAAATTCATTACAGGGAGCATTCCTCAAGCAACTGGTGAGAGAGCCCACTTGTAAAGATGTCATCTTAGATTGGTACTTACAAATGTTGATAGAATTTCAGAGGTAAGTGTGAGTGAGAACCTAGGATCCAGTGATCATCAAGCAGTATGGTTTAGTATAATGACTGAGAGAGACACGTATCACACAAAGATAGATTTTAGGAAGGTAGATTTTGTGGAAATGGGCTAATGTGTAAGTGATTTTTTGGCAGAATGGAGGCACATGAAAGGCGTTCAGGAGCAGTGGGGAAATTTTAAAAAAATTCATTTTTAACAGCAACAGAAAGGTTAGAAAAAACCTCATAAAAGAAAGCCAATATGGTTTATAAAAGAGGTAGCAAGTATAGTGAAAGCAAAAAAGATAACCTTTTGGAATTATAAGCAAACTCAAAATAATAATGACAGGGAGGAGTATTTTGCAAAGGTGAAGGAGGCTAAAAATATTATCAGGGCTGCAAAGGCACAAACTGAGGAAAAACTAACCCACTTAGTACAAAAAGGGGACAAAATCCATATAAATGTAAGATGAACAACTAAAAAGGGTATAGTAAGGCTCAAAACTGAGAGTGGAAGTGTAGTTGAGGGGGGAAGGGCTGTGGCAGATCATCTTAACAAGTAAATCTGTTAAATATTCATAAAAGAATTACAAAGCATGCAATTACTACTCTTTCACTGAGGAACAGGTATTAAAAGAACTTTCAAGACTTCCTGTGCACTGCTAAGCTAATATGGCCGCTTCTTACTGAGCTCTCCCGGGCGGCTCAATGTATTGGCACCTAGGACGCGGCTCCCGCATAGAAAAGGTCCCCGAACTTGTCTATAAACAGAGGAGATATCAGCAG